>CAMPDV010005580.1:0-25282 GCA_946699065.1 Loxodes magnus
ACCAGAGTGAGTTAACAAAGTATGAAAAAAAGTAGGTTAATTTTTAAAGTAAAAAAAAGCATTGTTTTTGATATGTTTTGAAGTGAGAATACGAAATTTTAATACCAGAGTGAGTTAACAAAGTATGAAAAAAAGTAGGATAATTTTTAAAGTAAAAAAAAGCATTGTTTTTGATATGTTTTGAAGTGAGAATACGAAATTTTAATACCAGAGTGAGTTAACAAAGTATGAAAAAAAGTAGGATAATCTTTAAAGTAAAAAAAAGCATTGTTTTTGATATGTTTTGAAGTGAGAATACGAAATTTTAATACCAGAGTGAGTTAACAAAGTATGAAAAATATTATTGTAATTTTTAAAGTAAAAAAAAGCATTGTTTTTGATATGTTTTGAAGTGAGAATACGAAATTTTAATACCAGAGTGAGTTAACAAAGTATGAAAAAAAGTAGGTTAATTTTTAAAGTAAAAAAAAGCATTGTTTTTGATATGTTTTGAAGTGAGAATACGAAATTTTAATACCAGAGTGAGTTAACAAAGTATGAAAAATATTATTGTAATTTTTAAAGTAAAAAAAAGCATTGTTTTTGATATGTTTTGAAGTGAGAATACGAAATTTTAATACCAGAGTGAGTTAACAAAGTATGAAAAAAAGTAGGATAATCTTTAAAGTAAAAAAAAGCATTGTTTTTGATATGTTTTGAAGTGAGAATACGAAATTTTAATACCAGAGTGAGTTAACAAAGTATGAAAAATATTATTGTAATTTTTAAAGTAAAAAAAAGCATTGTTTTTGATATGTTTTGAAGTGAGAATACGAAATTTTAATACCAGAGTGAGTTAACAAAGTATGAAAAATATTATTGTAATTTTTAAAGTAAAAAAAAGCATTGTTTTTGATATGTTTTGAAGTGAGAATACGAAATTTTAATACCAGAGTGAGTTAACAAAGTATGAAAAAAAGTAGGATAATTTTTAAAGTAAAAAAAAGCATTGTTTTTGATATGTTTTGAAGTGAGAATACGAAATTTTAATACCAGAGTGAGTTAACAAAGTATGAAAAAAAGTAGGATAATCTTTAAAGTAAAAAAAAGCATTGTTTTTGATATGTTTGAAGTGAGAATACGAAATTTTAATACCAGAGTGAGTTAACAAAGTATGAAAAAAAGTAGGTTAATTTTTAAAGTAAAAAAAAGCATTGTTTTTGATATGTTTTGAAGTGAGAATACGAAATTTTAATACCAGAGTGAGTTAACAAAGTATGAAAAATATTATTGTAATTTTTAAAGTAAAAAAAAGCATTGTTTTTGATATGTTTTGAAGTGAGAATACGAAATTTTAATACCAGAGTGAGTTAACAAAGTATGAAAAAAAGTAGGATAATTTTTAAAGTAAAAAAAAGCATTGTTTTTGATATGTTTTGAAGTGAGAATACGAAATTTTAATACCAGAGTGAGTTAACAAAGTATGAAAAATATTATTGTAATTTTTAAAGTAAAAAAAAGCATTGTTTTTGATATGTTTTGAAGTGAGAATACGAAATTTTAATACCAGAGTGAGTTAACAAAGTATGAAAAAAAGTAGGATAATCTTTAAAGTAAAAAAAAGCATTGTTTTTGATATGTTTTGAAGTGAGAATACGAAATTTTAATACCAGAGTGAGTTAACAAAGTATGAAAAATATTATTGTAATTTTTAAAGTAAAAAAAAGCATTGTTTTTGATATGTTTTGAAGTGAGAATACGAAATTTTAATACCAGAGTGAGTTAACAAAGTATGAAAAAAAGTAGGATAATTTTTAAAGTAAAAAAAAGCATTGTTTTTGATATGTTTTGAAGTGAGAATACGAAATTTTAATACCAGAGTGAGTTAACAAAGTATGAAAAATATTATTGTAATTTTTAAAGTAAAAAAAAGCATTGTTTTTGATATGTTTTGAAGTGAGAATACGAAATTTTAATACCAGAGTGAGTTAACAAAGTATGAAAAAAAGTAGGATAATCTTTAAAGTAAAAAAAAGCATTGTTTTTGATATGTTTTGAAGTGAGAATACGAAATTTTAATACCAGAGTGAGTTAACAAAGTATGAAAAAAAGTAGGTTAATTTTTAAAGTAAAAAAAAGCATTGTTTTTGATATGTTTTGAAGTGAGAATACGAAATTTTAATACCAGAGTGAGTTAACAAAGTATGAAAAATATTATTGTAATTTTTAAAGTAAAAAAAAGCATTGTTTTTGATATGTTTTGAAGTGAGAATACGAAATTTTAATACCAGAGTGAGTTAACAAAGTATGAAAAATATTATTGTAATTTTTAAAGTAAAAAAAAGCATTGTTTTTGATATGTTTTGAAGTGAGAATACGAAATTTTAATACCAGAGTGAGTTAACAAAGTATGAAAAATATTATTGTAATTTTTAAAGTAAAAAAAAGCATTGTTTTTGATATGTTTTGAAGTGAGAATACGAAATTTTAATACCAGAGTGAGTTAACAAAGTATGAAAAAAAGTAGGTTAATTTTTAAAGTAAAAAAAAGCATTGTTTTTGATATGTTTTGAAGTGAGAATACGAAATTTTAATACCAGAGTGAGTTAACAAAGTATGAAAAATATTATTGTAATTTTTAAAGTAAAAAAAAGCATTGTTTTTGATATGTTTTGAAGTGAGAATACGAAATTTTAATACCAGAGTGAGTTAACAAAGTATGAAAAAAAGTAGGATAATTTTTAAAGTAAAAAAAAGCATTGTTTTTGATATGTTTTGAAGTGAGAATACGAAATTTTAATACCAGAGTGAGTTAACAAAGTATGAAAAATATTATTGTAATTTTTAAAGTAAAAAAAAGCATTGTTTTTGATATGTTTTGAAGTGAGAATACGAAATTTTAATACCAGAGTGAGTTAACAAAGTATGAAAAAAAGTAGGATAATCTTTAAAGTAAAAAAAAGCATTGTTTTTGATATGTTTTGAAGTGAGAATACGAAATTTTAATACCAGAGTGAGTTAACAAAGTATGAAAAATATTATTGTAATTTTTAAAGTAAAAAAAAGCATTGTTTTTGATATGTTTTGAAGTGAGAATACGAAATTTTAATACCAGAGTGAGTTAACAAAGTATGAAAAATATTATTGTAATTTTTAAAGTAAAAAAAAGCATTGTTTTTGATATGTTTTGAAGTGAGAATACGAAATTTTAATACCAGAGTGAGTTAACAAAGTATGAAAAAAAGTAGGATAATTTTTAAAGTAAAAAAAAGCATTGTTTTTGATATGTTTTGAAGTGAGAATACGAAATTTTAATACCAGAGTGAGTTAACAAAGTATGAAAAAAAGTAGGTTAATTTTTAAAGTAAAAAAAAGCATTGTTTTTGATATGTTTTGAAGTGAGAATACGAAATTTTAATACCAGAGTGAGTTAACAAAGTATGAAAAAAAGTAGGTTAATTTTTAAAGTAAAAAAAAGCATTGTTTTTGATATGTTTTGAAGTGAGAATACGAAATTTTAATACCAGAGTGAGTTAACAAAGTATGAAAAATATTATTGTAATTTTTAAAGTAAAAAAAAGCATTGTTTTTGATATGTTTTGAAGTGAGAATACGAAATTTTAATACCAGAGTGAGTTAACAAAGTATGAAAAATATTATTGTAATTTTTAAAGTAAAAAAAAGCATTGTTTTTGATATGTTTTGAAGTGAGAATACGAAATTTTAATACCAGAGTGAGTTAACAAAGTATGAAAAAAAGTAGGTTAATTTTTAAAGTAAAAAAAAGCATTGTTTTTGATATGTTTTGAAGTGAGAATACGAAATTTTAATACCAGAGTGAGTTAACAAAGTATGAAAAAAAGTAGGTTAATTTTTAAAGTAAAAAAAAGCATTGTTTTTGATATGTTTTGAAGTGAGAATACGAAATTTTAATACCAGAGTGAGTTAACAAAGTATGAAAAATATTATTGTAATTTTTAAAGTAAAAAAAAGCATTGTTTTTGATATGTTTTGAAGTGAGAATACGAAATTTTAATACCAGAGTGAGTTAACAAAGTATGAAAAAAAGTAGGATAATCTTTAAAGTAAAAAAAAGCATTGTTTTTGATATGTTTTGAAGTGAGAATACGAAATTTTAATACCAGAGTGAGTTAACAAAGTATGAAAAAAAGTAGGTTAATTTTTAAAGTAAAAAAAAGCATTGTTTTTGATATGTTTTGAAGTGAGAATACGAAATTTTAATACCAGAGTGAGTTAACAAAGTATGAAAAAAAGTAGGTTAATTTTTAAAGTAAAAAAAAGCATTGTTTTTGATATGTTTTGAAGTGAGAATACGAAATTTTAATACCAGAGTGAGTTAACAAAGTATGAAAAAAAGTAGGTTAATTTTTAAAGTAAAAAAAAGCATTGTTTTTGATATGTTTTGAAGTGAGAATACGAAATTTTAATACCAGAGTGAGTTAACAAAGTATGAAAAATATTATTGTAATTTTTAAAGTAAAAAAAAGCATTGTTTTTGATATGTTTTGAAGTGAGAATACGAAATTTTAATACCAGAGTGAGTTAACAAAGTATGAAAAAAAGTAGGTTAATTTTTAAAGTAAAAAAAAGCATTGTTTTTGATATGTTTTGAAGTGAGAATACGAAATTTTAATACCAGAGTGAGTTAACAAAGTATGAAAAATATTATTGTAATTTTTAAAGTAAAAAAAAGCATTGTTTTTGATATGTTTTGAAGTGAGAATACGAAATTTTAATACCAGAGTGAGTTAACAAAGTATGAAAAAAAGTAGGATAATCTTTAAAGTAAAAAAAAGCATTGTTTTTGATATGTTTTGAAGTGAGAATACGAAATTTTAATACCAGAGTGAGTTAACAAAGTATGAAAAATATTATTGTAATTTTTAAAGTAAAAAAAAGCATTGTTTTTGATATGTTTTGAAGTGAGAATACGAAATTTTAATACCAGAGTGAGTTAACAAAGTATGAAAAAAAGTAGGATAATCTTTAAAGTAAAAAAAAGCATTGTTTTTGATATGTTTTGAAGTGAGAATACGAAATTTTAATACCAGAGTGAGTTAACAAAGTATGAAAAAAAGTAGGATAATCTTTAAAGTAAAAAAAAGCATTGTTTTTGATATGTTTTGAAGTGAGAATACGAAATTTTAATACCAGAGTGAGTTAACAAAGTATGAAAAATATTATTGTAATTTTTAAAGTAAAAAAAAGCATTGTTTTTGATATGTTTTGAAGTGAGAATACGAAATTTTAATACCAGAGTGAGTTAACAAAGTATGAAAAAAAGTAGGATAATCTTTAAAGTAAAAAAAAGCATTGTTTTTGATATGTTTTGAAGTGAGAATACGAAATTTTAATACCAGAGTGAGTTAACAAAGTATGAAAAAAAGTAGGTTAATTTTTAAAGTAAAAAAAAGCATTGTTTTTGATATGTTTTGAAGTGAGAATACGAAATTTTAATACCAGAGTGAGTTAACAAAGTATGAAAAAAAGTAGGTTAATTTTTAAAGTAAAAAAAAGCATTGTTTTTGATATGTTTTGAAGTGAGAATACGAAATTTTAATACCAGAGTGAGTTAACAAAGTATGAAAAATATTATTGTAATTTTTAAAGTAAAAAAAAGCATTGTTTTTGATATGTTTTGAAGTGAGAATACGAAATTTTAATACCAGAGTGAGTTAACAAAGTATGAAAAATATTATTGTAATTTTTAAAGTAAAAAAAAGCATTGTTTTTGATATGTTTTGAAGTGAGAATACGAAATTTTAATACCAGAGTGAGTTAACAAAGTATGAAAAAAAGTAGGTTAATTTTTAAAGTAAAAAAAAGCATTGTTTTTGATATGTTTTGAAGTGAGAATACGAAATTTTAATACCAGAGTGAGTTAACAAAGTATGAAAAAAAGTAGGATAATTTTTAAAGTAAAAAAAAGCATTGTTTTTGATATGTTTTGAAGTGAGAATACGAAATTTTAATACCAGAGTGAGTTAACAAAGTATGAAAAAAAGTAGGATAATTTTTAAAGTAAAAAAAAGCATTGTTTTTGATATGTTTTGAAGTGAGAATACGAAATTTTAATACCAGAGTGAGTTAACAAAGTATGAAAAATATTATTGTAATTTTTAAAGTAAAAAAAAGCATTGTTTTTGATATGTTTTGAAGTGAGAATACGAAATTTTAATACCAGAGTGAGTTAACAAAGTATGAAAAAAAGTAGGATAATCTTTAAAGTAAAAAAAAGCATTGTTTTTGATATGTTTTGAAGTGAGAATACGAAATTTTAATACCAGAGTGAGTTAACAAAGTATGAAAAATATTATTGTAATTTTTAAAGTAAAAAAAAGCATTGTTTTTGATATGTTTTGAAGTGAGAATACGAAATTTTAATACCAGAGTGAGTTAACAAAGTATGAAAAATATTATTGTAATTTTTAAAGTAAAAAAAAGCATTGTTTTTGATATGTTTTGAAGTGAGAATACGAAATTTTAATACCAGAGTGAGTTAACAAAGTATGAAAAAAAGTAGGATAATTTTTAAAGTAAAAAAAAGCATTGTTTTTGATATGTTTTGAAGTGAGAATACGAAATTTTAATACCAGAGTGAGTTAACAAAGTATGAAAAAAAGTAGGTTAATTTTTAAAGTAAAAAAAAGCATTGTTTTTGATATGTTTTGAAGTGAGAATACGAAATTTTAATACCAGAGTGAGTTAACAAAGTATGAAAAAAAGTAGGTTAATTTTTAAAGTAAAAAAAAGCATTGTTTTTGATATGTTTTGAAGTGAGAATACGAAATTTTAATACCAGAGTGAGTTAACAAAGTATGAAAAATATTATTGTAATTTTTAAAGTAAAAAAAAGCATTGTTTTTGATATGTTTTGAAGTGAGAATACGAAATTTTAATACCAGAGTGAGTTAACAAAGTATGAAAAATATTATTGTAATTTTTAAAGTAAAAAAAAGCATTGTTTTTGATATGTTTTGAAGTGAGAATACGAAATTTTAATACCAGAGTGAGTTAACAAAGTATGAAAAAAAGTAGGTTAATTTTTAAAGTAAAAAAAAGCATTGTTTTTGATATGTTTTGAAGTGAGAATACGAAATTTTAATACCAGAGTGAGTTAACAAAGTATGAAAAAAAGTAGGTTAATTTTTAAAGTAAAAAAAAGCATTGTTTTTGATATGTTTTGAAGTGAGAATACGAAATTTTAATACCAGAGTGAGTTAACAAAGTATGAAAAATATTATTGTAATTTTTAAAGTAAAAAAAAGCATTGTTTTTGATATGTTTTGAAGTGAGAATACGAAATTTTAATACCAGAGTGAGTTAACAAAGTATGAAAAAAAGTAGGATAATCTTTAAAGTAAAAAAAAGCATTGTTTTTGATATGTTTTGAAGTGAGAATACGAAATTTTAATACCAGAGTGAGTTAACAAAGTATGAAAAAAAGTAGGTTAATTTTTAAAGTAAAAAAAAGCATTGTTTTTGATATGTTTTGAAGTGAGAATACGAAATTTTAATACCAGAGTGAGTTAACAAAGTATGAAAAAAAGTAGGTTAATTTTTAAAGTAAAAAAAAGCATTGTTTTTGATATGTTTTGAAGTGAGAATACGAAATTTTAATACCAGAGTGAGTTAACAAAGTATGAAAAAAAGTAGGTTAATTTTTAAAGTAAAAAAAAGCATTGTTTTTGATATGTTTTGAAGTGAGAATACGAAATTTTAATACCAGAGTGAGTTAACAAAGTATGAAAAATATTATTGTAATTTTTAAAGTAAAAAAAAGCATTGTTTTTGATATGTTTTGAAGTGAGAATACGAAATTTTAATACCAGAGTGAGTTAACAAAGTATGAAAAAAAGTAGGTTAATTTTTAAAGTAAAAAAAAGCATTGTTTTTGATATGTTTTGAAGTGAGAATACGAAATTTTAATACCAGAGTGAGTTAACAAAGTATGAAAAATATTATTGTAATTTTTAAAGTAAAAAAAAGCATTGTTTTTGATATGTTTTGAAGTGAGAATACGAAATTTTAATACCAGAGTGAGTTAACAAAGTATGAAAAAAAGTAGGATAATCTTTAAAGTAAAAAAAAGCATTGTTTTTGATATGTTTTGAAGTGAGAATACGAAATTTTAATACCAGAGTGAGTTAACAAAGTATGAAAAATATTATTGTAATTTTTAAAGTAAAAAAAAGCATTGTTTTTGATATGTTTTGAAGTGAGAATACGAAATTTTAATACCAGAGTGAGTTAACAAAGTATGAAAAAAAGTAGGATAATCTTTAAAGTAAAAAAAAGCATTGTTTTTGATATGTTTTGAAGTGAGAATACGAAATTTTAATACCAGAGTGAGTTAACAAAGTATGAAAAAAAGTAGGATAATCTTTAAAGTAAAAAAAAGCATTGTTTTTGATATGTTTTGAAGTGAGAATACGAAATTTTAATACCAGAGTGAGTTAACAAAGTATGAAAAATATTATTGTAATTTTTAAAGTAAAAAAAAGCATTGTTTTTGATATGTTTTGAAGTGAGAATACGAAATTTTAATACCAGAGTGAGTTAACAAAGTATGAAAAAAAGTAGGATAATCTTTAAAGTAAAAAAAAGCATTGTTTTTGATATGTTTTGAAGTGAGAATACGAAATTTTAATACCAGAGTGAGTTAACAAAGTATGAAAAAAAGTAGGTTAATTTTTAAAGTAAAAAAAAGCATTGTTTTTGATATGTTTTGAAGTGAGAATACGAAATTTTAATACCAGAGTGAGTTAACAAAGTATGAAAAAAAGTAGGTTAATTTTTAAAGTAAAAAAAAGCATTGTTTTTGATATGTTTTGAAGTGAGAATACGAAATTTTAATACCAGAGTGAGTTAACAAAGTATGAAAAATATTATTGTAATTTTTAAAGTAAAAAAAAGCATTGTTTTTGATATGTTTTGAAGTGAGAATACGAAATTTTAATACCAGAGTGAGTTAACAAAGTATGAAAAATATTATTGTAATTTTTAAAGTAAAAAAAAGCATTGTTTTTGATATGTTTTGAAGTGAGAATACGAAATTTTAATACCAGAGTGAGTTAACAAAGTATGAAAAAAAGTAGGTTAATTTTTAAAGTAAAAAAAAGCATTGTTTTTGATATGTTTTGAAGTGAGAATACGAAATTTTAATACCAGAGTGAGTTAACAAAGTATGAAAAAAAGTAGGATAATTTTTAAAGTAAAAAAAAGCATTGTTTTTGATATGTTTTGAAGTGAGAATACGAAATTTTAATACCAGAGTGAGTTAACAAAGTATGAAAAATATTATTGTAATTTTTAAAGTAAAAAAAAGCATTGTTTTTGATATGTTTTGAAGTGAGAATACGAAATTTTAATACCAGAGTGAGTTAACAAAGTATGAAAAAAAGTAGGTTAATTTTTAAAGTAAAAAAAAGCATTGTTTTTGATATGTTTTGAAGTGAGAATACGAAATTTTAATACCAGAGTGAGTTAACAAAGTATGAAAAAAAGTAGGATAATCTTTAAAGTAAAAAAAAGCATTGTTTTTGATATGTTTTGAAGTGAGAATACGAAATTTTAATACCAGAGTGAGTTAACAAAGTATGAAAAAAAGTAGGTTAATTTTTAAAGTAAAAAAAAGCATTGTTTTTGATATGTTTTGAAGTGAGAATACGAAATTTTAATACCAGAGTGAGTTAACAAAGTATGAAAAATATTATTGTAATTTTTAAAGTAAAAAAAAGCATTGTTTTTGATATGTTTTGAAGTGAGAATACGAAATTTTAATACCAGAGTGAGTTAACAAAGTATGAAAAATATTATTGTAATTTTTAAAGTAAAAAAAAGCATTGTTTTTGATATGTTTTGAAGTGAGAATACGAAATTTTAATACCAGAGTGAGTTAACAAAGTATGAAAAAAAGTAGGTTAATTTTTAAAGTAAAAAAAAGCATTGTTTTTGATATGTTTTGAAGTGAGAATACGAAATTTTAATACCAGAGTGAGTTAACAAAGTATGAAAAAAAGTAGGTTAATTTTTAAAGTAAAAAAAAAGCATTGTTTTTGATATGTTTTGAAGTGAGAATACGAAATTTTAATACCAGAGTGAGTTAACAAAGTATGAAAAAAAGTAGGTTAATTTTTAAAGTAAAAAAAAGCATTGTTTTTGATATGTTTTGAAGTGAGAATACGAAATTTTAATACCAGAGTGAGTTAACAAAGTATGAAAAATATTATTGTAATTTTTAAAGTAAAAAAAAGCATTGTTTTTGATATGTTTTGAAGTGAGAATACGAAATTTTAATACCAGAGTGAGTTAACAAAGTATGAAAAAAAGTAGGTTAATTTTAAAGTAAAAAAAAGCATTGTTTTTGATATGTTTTGAAGTGAGAATACGAAATTTTAATACCAGAGTGAGTTAACAAAGTATGAAAAATATTATTGTAATTTTTAAAGTAAAAAAAAGCATTGTTTTTGATATGTTTTGAAGTGAGAATACGAAATTTTAATACCAGAGTGAGTTAACAAAGTATGAAAAAAAGTAGGATAATCTTTAAAGTAAAAAAAAGCATTGTTTTTGATATGTTTTGAAGTGAGAATACGAAATTTTAATACCAGAGTGAGTTAACAAAGTATGAAAAAAAGTAGGTTAATTTTTAAAGTAAAAAAAAGCATTGTTTTTGATATGTTTTGAAGTGAGAATACGAAATTTTAATACCAGAGTGAGTTAACAAAGTATGAAAAAAAGTAGGTTAATTTTTAAAGTAAAAAAAAGCATTGTTTTTGATATGTTTTGAAGTGAGAATACGAAATTTTAATACCAGAGTGAGTTAACAAAGTATGAAAAAAAGTAGGATAATCTTTAAAGTAAAAAAAAGCATTTGTTTTTGATATGTTTTGAAGTGAGAATACGAAATTTTAATACCAGAGTGAGTTAACAAAGTATGAAAAATATTATTGTAATTTTTAAAGTAAAAAAAAGCATTGTTTTTGATATGTTTTGAAGTGAGAATACGAAATTTTAATACCAGAGTGAGTTAACAAAGTATGAAAAAAAGTAGGTTAATTTTTAAAGTAAAAAAAAGCATTGTTTTTGATATGTTTTGAAGTGAGAATACGAAATTTTAATACCAGAGTGAGTTAACAAAGTATGAAAAATATTATTGTAATTTTTAAAGTAAAAAAAAGCATTGTTTTTGATATGTTTTGAAGTGAGAATACGAAATTTTAATACCAGAGTGAGTTAACAAAGTATGAAAAAAAGTAGGTTAATTTTTAAAGTAAAAAAAGCATTGTTTTTGATATGTTTTGAAGTGAGAATACGAAATTTTAATACCAGAGTGAGTTAACAAAGTATGAAAAATATTATTGTAATTTTTAAAGTAAAAAAAAGCATTGTTTTTGATATGTTTTGAAGTGAGAATACGAAATTTTAATACCAGAGTGAGTTAACAAAGTATGAAAAAAAGTAGGATAATCTTTAAAGTAAAAAAAAGCATTGTTTTTGATATGTTTTGAAGTGAGAATACGAAATTTTAATACCAGAGTGAGTTAACAAAGTATGAAAAATATTATTGTAATTTTTAAAGTAAAAAAAAGCATTGTTTTTGATATGTTTTGAAGTGAGAATACGAAATTTTAATACCAGAGTGAGTTAACAAAGTATGAAAAAAAGTAGGTTAATTTTTAAAGTAAAAAAAAGCATTGTTTTTGATATGTTTTGAAGTGAGAATACGAAATTTTAATACCAGAGTGAGTTAACAAAGTATGAAAAATATTATTGTAATTTTTAAAGTAAAAAAAAGCATTGTTTTTGATATGTTTTGAAGTGAGAATACGAAATTTTAATACCAGAGTGAGTTAACAAAGTATGAAAAAAAGTAGGATAATCTTTAAAGTAAAAAAAAGCATTGTTTTTGATATGTTTTGAAGTGAGAATACGAAATTTTAATACCAGAGTGAGTTAACAAAGTATGAAAAAAAGTAGGTTAATTTTTAAAGTAAAAAAAAGCATTGTTTTTGATATGTTTTGAAGTGAGAATACGAAATTTTAATACCAGAGTGAGTTAACAAAGTATGAAAAATATTATTGTAATTTTTAAAGTAAAAAAAAGCATTGTTTTTGATATGTTTTGAAGTGAGAATACGAAATTTTAATACCAGAGTGAGTTAACAAAGTATGAAAAATATTATTGTAATTTTTAAAGTAAAAAAAAGCATTGTTTTTGATATGTTTTGAAGTGAGAATACGAAATTTTAATACCAGAGTGAGTTAACAAAGTATGAAAAAAAGTAGGATAATTTTTAAAGTAAAAAAAAGCATTGTTTTTGATATGTTTTGAAGTGAGAATACGAAATTTTAATACCAGAGTGAGTTAACAAAGTATGAAAAATATTATTGTAATTTTTAAAGTAAAAAAAAGCATTGTTTTTGATATGTTTTGAAGTGAGAATACGAAATTTTAATACCAGAGTGAGTTAACAAAGTATGAAAAAAAGTAGGATAATCTTTAAAGTAAAAAAAAGCATTGTTTTTGATATGTTTTGAAGTGAGAATACGAAATTTTAATACCAGAGTGAGTTAACAAAGTATGAAAAATATTATTGTAATTTTTAAAGTAAAAAAAAGCATTGTTTTTTGATATGTTTTGAAGTGAGAATACGAAATTTTAATACCAGAGTGAGTTAACAAAGTATGAAAAATATTATTGTAATTTTTAAAGTAAAAAAAAGCATTGTTTTTGATATGTTTTGAAGTGAGAATACGAAATTTTAATACCAGAGTGAGTTAACAAAGTATGAAAAAAAGTAGGATAATCTTTAAAGTAAAAAAAAGCATTGTTTTTGATATGTTTTGAAGTGAGAATACGAAATTTTAATACCAGAGTGAGTTAACAAAGTATGAAAAAAAGTAGGTTAATTTTTAAAGTAAAAAAAAGCATTGTTTTTGATATGTTTTGAAGTGAGAATACGAAATTTTAATACCAGAGTGAGTTAACAAAGTATGAAAAAAAGTAGGTTAATTTTTAAAGTAAAAAAAAGCATTGTTTTTGATATGTTTTGAAGTGAGAATACGAAATTTTAATACCAGAGTGAGTTAACAAAGTATGAAAAAAAGTAGGATAATCTTTAAAGTAAAAAAAAGCATTGTTTTTGATATGTTTTGAAGTGAGAATACGAAATTTTAATACCAGAGTGAGTTAACAAAGTATGAAAAATATATTGTAATTTTTAAAGTAAAAAAAAGCATTGTTTTTGATATGTTTTGAAGTGAGAATACGAAATTTTAATACCAGAGTGAGTTAACAAAGTATGAAAAAAAGTAGGTTAATTTTTAAAGTAAAAAAAAGCATTGTTTTTGATATGTTTTGAAGTGAGAATACGAAATTTTAATACCAGAGTGAGTTAACAAAGTATGAAAAATATTATTGTAATTTTTAAAGTAAAAAAAAGCATTGTTTTTGATATGTTTTGAAGTGAGAATACGAAATTTTAATACCAGAGTGAGTTAACAAAGTATGAAAAATATTATTGTAATTTTTAAAGTAAAAAAAAGCATTGTTTTTTGATATGTTTTGAAGTGAGAATACGAAATTTTAATACCAGAGTGAGTTAACAAAGTATGAAAAAAAGTAGGATAATCTTTAAAGTAAAAAAAAGCATTGTTTTTGATATGTTTTGAGTGAGAATACGAAATTTTAATACCAGAGTGAGTTAACAAAGTATGAAAAATATTATTGTAATTTTTAAAGTAAAAAAAAGCATTGTTTTTGATATGTTTTGAAGTGAGAATACGAAATTTTAATACCAGAGTGAGTTAACAAAGTATGAAAAAAAGTAGGTAATTTTTAAAGTAAAAAAAAGCATTGTTTTTGATATGTTTTGAAGTGAGAATACGAAATTTTAATACCAGAGTGAGTTAACAAAGTATGAAAAATATTATTGTAATTTTTAAAGTAAAAAAAAGCATTGTTTTTGATATGTTTTGAAGTGAGAATACGAAATTTTAATACCAGAGTGAGTTAACAAAGTATGAAAAAAAGTAGGATAATCTTTAAAGTAAAAAAAAGCATTGTTTTTGATATGTTTTGAAGTGAGAATACGAAATTTTAATACCAGAGTGAGTTAACAAAGTATGAAAAAAAGTAGGTTAATTTTTAAAGTAAAAAAAAGCATTGTTTTTGATATGTTTTGAAGTGAGAATACGAAATTTTAATACCAGAGTGAGTTAACAAAGTATGAAAAATATTATTGTAATTTTTAAAGTAAAAAAAAGCATTGTTTTTGATATGTTTTGAAGTGAGAATACGAAATTTTAATACCAGAGTGAGTTAACAAAGTATGAAAAATATTATTGTAATTTTTAAAGTAAAAAAAAGCATTGTTTTTGATATGTTTTGAAGTGAGAATACGAAATTTTAATACCAGAGTGAGTTAACAAAGTATGAAAAAAAGTAGGATAATTTTTAAAGTAAAAAAAAGCATTGTTTTTGATATGTTTTGAAGTGAGAATACGAAATTTTAATACCAGAGTGAGTTAACAAAGTATGAAAAATATTATTGTAATTTTTAAAGTAAAAAAAAGCATTGTTTTTGATATGTTTTGAAGTGAGAATACGAAATTTTAATACCAGAGTGAGTTAACAAAGTATGAAAAAAAGTAGGATAATCTTTAAAGTAAAAAAAAGCATTGTTTTTGATATGTTTTGAAGTGAGAATACGAAATTTTAATACCAGAGTGAGTTAACAAAGTATGAAAAATATTATTGTAATTTTTAAAGTAAAAAAAAGCATTGTTTTTGATATGTTTTGAAGTGAGAATACGAAATTTTAATACCAGAGTGAGTTAACAAAGTATGAAAAATATTATTGTAATTTTTAAAGTAAAAAAAAGCATTGTTTTTGATATGTTTTGAAGTGAGAATACGAAATTTTAATACCAGAGTGAGTTAACAAAGTATGAAAAATATTATTGTAATTTTTAAAGTAAAAAAAAGCATTGTTTTTGATATGTTTTGAAGTGAGAATACGAAATTTTAATACCAGAGTGAGTTAACAAAGTATGAAAAAAAGTAGGATAATTTTTAAAGTAAAAAAAAGCATTGTTTTTGATATGTTTTGAAGTGAGAATACGAAATTTTAATACCAGAGTGAGTTAACAAAGTATGAAAAATATTATTGTAATTTTTAAAGTAAAAAAAAGCATTGTTTTTGATATGTTTTGAAGTGAGAATACGAAATTTTAATACCAGAGTGAGTTAACAAAGTATGAAAAATATTATTGTAATTTTTAAAGTAAAAAAAAGCATTGTTTTTGATATGTTTTGAAGTGAGAATACGAAATTTTAATACCAGAGTGAGTTAACAAAGTATGAAAAATATTATTGTAATTTTTAAAGTAAAAAAAAGCATTGTTTTTGATATGTTTTGAAGTGAGAATACGAAATTTTAATACCAGAGTGAGTTAACAAAGTATGAAAAAAAGTAGGATAATTTTTAAAGTAAAAAAAAGCATTGTTTTTGATATGTTTTGAAGTGAGAATACGAAATTTTAATACCAGAGTGAGTTAACAAAGTATGAAAAATATTATTGTAATTTTTAAAGTAAAAAAAAGCATTGTTTTTGATATGTTTTGAAGTGAGAATACGAAATTTTAATACCAGAGTGAGTTAACAAAGTATGAAAAATATTATTGTAATTTTTAAAGTAAAAAAAAGCATTGTTTTTGATATGTTTTGAAGTGAGAATACGAAATTTTAATACCAGAGTGAGTTAACAAAGTATGAAAAAAAGTAGGATAATCTTTAAAGTAAAAAAAGCATTGTTTTTGATATGTTTTGAAGTGAGAATACGAAATTTTAATACCAGAGTGAGTTAACAAAGTATGAAAAATATTATTGTAATTTTTAAAGTAAAAAAAAGCATTGTTTTTGATATGTTTTGAAGTGAGAATACGAAATTTTAATACCAGAGTGAGTTAACAAAGTATGAAAAAAAGTAGGTTAATTTTTAAAGTAAAAAAAAGCATTGTTTTTGATATGTTTTGAAGTGAGAATACGAAATTTTAATACCAGAGTGAGTTAACAAAGTATGAAAAAAAGTAGGATAATCTTTAAAGTAAAAAAAAGCATTGTTTTTGATATGTTTTGAAGTGAGAATACGAAATTTTAATACCAGAGTGAGTTAACAAAGTATGAAAAAAAGTAGGTTAATTTTTAAAGTAAAAAAAAGCATTGTTTTTGATATGTTTTGAAGTGAGAATACGAAATTTTAATACCAGAGTGAGTTAACAAAGTATGAAAAAAGTAGGTTAATTTTTAAAGTAAAAAAAAGCATTGTTTTTGATATGTTTTGAAGTGAGAATACGAAATTTTAATACCAGAGTGAGTTAACAAAGTATGAAAAAAAGTAGGATAATCTTTAAAGTAAAAAAAAGCATTGTTTTTGATATGTTTTGAAGTGAGAATACGAAATTTTAATACCAGAGTGAGTTAACAAAGTATGAAAAATATTATTGTAATTTTTAAAGTAAAAAAAAGCATTGTTTTTGATATGTTTTGAAGTGAGAATACGAAATTTTAATACCAGAGTGAGTTAACAAAGTATGAAAAAAAGTAGGATAATTTTTAAAGTAAAAAAAAGCATTGTTTTTGATATGTTTTGAAGTGAGAATACGAAATTTTAATACCAGAGTGAGTTAACAAAGTATGAAAAATATTATTGTAATTTTTAAAGTAAAAAAAAGCATTGTTTTTGATATGTTTTGAAGTGAGAATACGAAATTTTAATACCAGAGTGAGTTAACAAAGTATGAAAAAAAGTAGGATAATCTTTAAAGTAAAAAAAAGCATTGTTTTTGATATGTTTTGAAGTGAGAATACGAAATTTTAATACCAGAGTGAGTTAACAAAGTATGAAAAATATTATTGTAATTTTTAAAGTAAAAAAAGCATTGTTTTTGATATGTTTTGAAGTGAGAATACGAAATTTTAATACCAGAGTGAGTTAACAAAGTATGAAAAAAAGTAGGTTAATTTTTAAAGTAAAAAAAAGCATTGTTTTTGATATGTTTTGAAGTGAGAATACGAAATTTTAATACCAGAGTGAGTTAACAAAGTATGAAAAATATTATTGTACATTTTTAAAGTAAAAAAAAGCATTGTTTTTGATATGTTTTGAAGTGAGAATACGAAATTTTAATACCAGAGTGAGTTAACAAAGTATGAAAAATATTATTGTAATTTTTAAAGTAAAAAAAAGCATTGTTTTTGATATGTTTTGAAGTGAGAATACGAAATTTTAATACCAGAGTGAGTTAACAAAGTATGAAAAAAAGTAGGATAATCTTTAAAGTAAAAAAAAGCATTGTTTTTGATATGTTTTGAAGTGAGAATACGAAATTTTAATACCAGAGTGAGTTAACAAAGTATGAAAAATATTATTGTAATTTTTAAAGTAAAAAAAAGCATTGTTTTTGATATGTTTTGAAGTGAGAATACGAAATTTTAATACCAGAGTGAGTTAACAAAGTATGAAAAAAAGTAGGTTAATTTTTAAAGTAAAAAAAAGCATTGTTTTTGATATGTTTTGAAGTGAGAATACGAAATTTTAATACCAGAGTGAGTTAACAAAGTATGAAAAAAAGTAGGTTAATTTTTAAAGTAAAAAAAAGCATTGTTTTTGATATGTTTTGAAGTGAGAATACGAAATTTTAATACCAGAGTGAGTTAACAAAGTATGAAAAAAAGTAGGATAATTTTTAAAGTAAAAAAAAGCATTGTTTTTGATATGTTTTGAAGTGAGAATACGAAATTTTAATACCAGAGTGAGTTAACAAAGTATGAAAAATATTATTGTAATTTTTAAAGTAAAAAAAAGCATTGTTTTTGATATGTTTTGAAGTGAGAATACGAAATTTTAATACCAGAGTGAGTTAACAAAGTATGAAAAATATTATTGTAATTTTTAAAGTAAAAAAAAGCATTGTTTTTGATATGTTTTGAAGTGAGAATACGAAATTTTAATACCAGAGTGAGTTAACAAAGTATGAAAAATATTATTGTAATTTTTAAAGTAAAAAAAAGCATTGTTTTTGATATGTTTTGAAGTGAGAATACGAAATTTTAATACCAGAGTGAGTTAACAAAGTATGAAAAATATTATTGTAATTTTTAAAGTAAAAAAAAGCATTGTTTTTGATATGTTTTGAAGTGAGAATACGAAATTTTAATACCAGAGTGAGTTAACAAAGTATGAAAAAAAGTAGGTTAATTTTTAAAGTAAAAAAAAGCATTGTTTTTGATATGTTTTGAAGTGAGAATACGAAATTTTAATACCAGAGTGAGTTAACAAAGTATGAAAAATATTATTGTAATTTTTAAAGTAAAAAAAAGCATTGTTTTTGATATGTTTTGAAGTGAGAATACGAAATTTTAATACCAGAGTGAGTTAACAAAGTATGAAAAAAAGTAGGTTAATTTTTAAAGTAAAAAAAAGCATTGTTTTTGATATGTTTTGAAGTGAGAATACGAAATTTTAATACCAGAGTGAGTTAACAAAGTATGAAAAATATTATTGTAATTTTTAAAGTAAAAAAAAGCATTGTTTTTGATATGTTTTGAAGTGAGAATACGAAATTTTAATACCAGAGTGAGTTAACAAAGTATGAAAAATATTATTGTAATTTTTAAAGTAAAAAAAAGCATTGTTTTTGATATGTTTTGAAGTGAGAATACGAAATTTTAATACCAGAGTGAGTTAACAAAGTATGAAAAAAAGTAGGATAATCTTTAAAGTAAAAAAAAGCATTGTTTTTGATATGTTTTGAAGTGAGAATACGAAATTTTAATACAGAGTGAGTTAACAAAGTATGAAAAATATTATTGTAATTTTTAAAGTAAAAAAAAGCATTGTTTTTGATATGTTTTGAAGTGAGAATACGAAATTTTAATACCAGAGTGAGTTAACAAAGTATGAAAAATATTATTGTAATTTTTAAAGTAAAAAAAAAAGCATTGTTTTGATATGTTTTGAAGTGAGAATACGAAATTTTAATACCAGAGTGAGTTAACAAAGTATGAAAAATATTATTGTAATTTTTAAAGTAAAAAAAAAGCATTGTTTTTGATATGTTTTGAAGTGAGAATACGAAATTTTAATACCAGAGTGAGTTAACAAAGTATGAAAAATATTATTGTAATTTTTAAAGTAAAAAAAAGCATTGTTTTTTGATATGTTTTGAAGTGAGAATACGAAATTTTAATACCAGAGTGAGTTAACAAAGTATGAAAAATATTATTGTAATTTTTAAAGTAAAAAAAAGCATTGTTTTTGATATGTTTTGAAGTGAGAATACGAAATTTTAATACCAGAGTGAGTTAACAAAGTATGAAAAAAAGTAGGTTAATTTTTAAAGTAAAAAAAAGCATTGTTTTTGATATGTTTTGAAGTGAGAATACGAAATTTTAATACCAGAGTGAGTTAACAAAGTATGAAAAAAAGTAGGTTAATTTTTAAAGTAAAAAAAAGCATTGTTTTTGATATGTTTTGAAGTGAGAATACGAAATTTTAATACCAGAGTGAGTTAACAAAGTATGAAAAATATTATTGTAATTTTTAAAGTAAAAAAAAGCATTGTTTTTGATATGTTTTGAAGTGAGAATACGAAATTTTAATACCAGAGTGAGTTAACAAAGTATGAAAAATATTATTGTAATTTTTAAAGTAAAAAAAAGCATTGTTTTTGATATGTTTTGAAGTGAGAATACGAAATTTTAATACCAGAGTGAGTTAACAAAGTATGAAAAATATTATTGTAATTTTTAAAGTAAAAAAAAGCATTGTTTTTGATATGTTTTGAAGTGAGAATACGAAATTTTAATACCAGAGTGAGTTAACAAAGTATGAAAAATATTATTGTAATTTTTAAAGTAAAAAAAAGCATTGTTTTTGATATGTTTTGAAGTGAGAATACGAAATTTTAATACCAGAGTGAGTTAACAAAGTATGAAAAAAAGTAGGTTAATTTTTAAAGTAAAAAAAAGCATTGTTTTTGATATGTTTTGAAGTGAGAATACGAAATTTTAATACCAGAGTGAGTTAACAAAGTATGAAAAATATTATTGTAATTTTTAAAGTAAAAAAAAGCATTGTTTTTGATATGTTTTGAAGTGAGAATACGAAATTTTAATACCAGAGTGAGTTAACAAAGTATGAAAAATATTATTGTAATTTTTAAAGTAAAAAAAAGCATTGTTTTTGATATGTTTTGAAGTGAGAATACGAAATTTTAATACCAGAGTGAGTTAACAAAGTATGAAAAATATTATTGTAATTTTTAAAGTAAAAAAAAGCATTGTTTTTGATATGTTTTGAAGTGAGAATACGAAATTTTAATACCAGAGTGAGTTAACAAAGTATGAAAAATATTATTGTAATTTTTAAAGTAAAAAAAAGCATTGTTTTTGATATGTTTTGAAGTGAGAATACGAAATTTTAATACCAGAGTGAGTTAACAAAGTATGAAAAATATTATTGTAATTTTTAAAGTAAAAAAAAGCATTGTTTTTGATATGTTTTGAAGTGAGAATACGAAATTTTAATACCAGAGTGAGTTAACAAAGTATGAAAAATATTATTGTAATTTTTAAAGTAAAAAAAAGCATTGTTTTTGATATGTTTTGAAGTGAGAATACGAAATTTTAATACCAGAGTGAGTTAACAAAGTATGAAAAATATTATTGTAATTTTTAAAGTAAAAAAAAGCATTGTTTTTGATATGTTTTGAAGTGAGAATACGAAATTTTAATACCAGAGTGAGTTAACAAAGTATGAAAAAAAGTAGGATAATCTTTAAAGTAAAAAAAAGCATTGTTTTTGATATGTTTTGAAGTGAGAATACGAAATTTTAATACCAGAGTGAGTTAACAAAGTATGAAAAAAAGTAGGTTAATTTTTAAAGTAAAAAAAAGCATTGTTTTTGATATGTTTTGAAGTGAGAATACGAAATTTTAATACCAGAGTGAGTTAACAAAGTATGAAAAAAAGTAGGTTAATTTTTAAAGTAAAAAAAAGCATTGTTTTTGATATGTTTTGAAGTGAGAATACGAAATTTTAATACCAGAGTGAGTTAACAAAGTATGAAAAATATTATTGTAATTTTTAAAGTAAAAAAAAGCATTGTTTTTGATATGTTTTGAAGTGAGAATACGAAATTTTAATACCAGAGTGAGTTAACAAAGTATGAAAAATATTATTGTAATTTTTAAAGTAAAAAAAAGCATTGTTTTTGATATGTTTTGAAGTGAGAATACGAAATTTTAATACCAGAGTGAGTTAACAAAGTATGAAAAATATTATTGTAATTTTTAAAGTAAAAAAAAGCATTGTTTTTGATATGTTTTGAAGTGAGAATACGAAATTTTAATACCAGAGTGAGTTAACAAAGTATGAAAAAAAGTAGGATAATTTTTAAAGTAAAAAAAAGCATTGTTTTTGATATGTTTTGAAGTGAGAATACGAAATTTTAATACCAGAGTGAGTTAACAAAGTATGAAAAATATTATTGTAATTTTTAAAGTAAAAAAAAGCATTGTTTTTGATATGTTTTGAAGTGAGAATACGAAATTTTAATACCAGAGTGAGTTAACAAAGTATGAAAAATATTATTGTAATTTTTAAAGTAAAAAAAAGCATTGTTTTTGATATGTTTTGAAGTGAGAATACGAAATTTTAATACCAGAGTGAGTTAACAAAGTATGAAAAAAAGTAGGTTAATTTTTAAAGTAAAAAAAAGCATTGTTTTTGATATGTTTTGAAGTGAGAATACGAAATTTTAATACCAGAGTGAGTTAACAAAGTATGAAAAATATTATTGTAATTTTTAAAGTAAAAAAAAGCATTGTTTTTGATATGTTTTGAAGTGAGAATACGAAATTTTAATACCAGAGTGAGTTAACAAAGTATGAAAAAAAGTAGGTTAATTTTTAAAGTAAAAAAAAAGCATTGTTTTTGATATGTTTTGAAGTGAGAATACGAAATTTTAATACCAGAGTGAGTTAACAAAGTATGAAAAATATTATTGTAATTTTTAAAGTAAAAAAAAGCATTGTTTTTGATATGTTTTGAAGTGAGAATACGAAATTTTAATACCAGAGTGAGTTAACAAAGTATGAAAAATATTATTGTAATTTTTAAAGTAAAAAAAAAGCATTGTTTTTGATATGTTTTGAAGTGAGAATACGAAATTTTAATACCAGAGTGAGTTAACAAAGTATGAAAAATATTATTGTAATTTTTAAAGTAAAAAAAAGCATTGTTTTTGATATGTTTTGAAGTGAGAATACGAAATTTTAATACCAGAGTGAGTTAACAAAGTATGAAAAAAAGTAGGTTAATTTTAAAGTAAAAAAAAGCATTGTTTTTGATATGTTTTGAAGTGAGAATACGAAATTTTAATACCAGAGTGAGTTAACAAAGTATGAAAAAAAGTAGGTTAATTTTTAAAGTAAAAAAAAGCATTGTTTTTGATATGTTTTGAAGTGAGAATACGAAATTTTAATACCAGAGTGAGTTAACAAAGTATGAAAAATATTATTGTAATTTTTAAAGTAAAAAAAAGCATTGTTTTTTGATATGTTTTGAAGTGAGAATACGAAATTTTAATACCAGAGTGAGTTAACAAAGTATGAAAAATATTATTGTAATTTTTAAAGTAAAAAAAAGCATTGTTTTTGATATGTTTTGAAGTGAGAATACGAAATTTTAATACCAGAGTGAGTTAACAAAGTATGAAAAATATTATTGTAATTTTTAAAGTAAAAAAAAGCATTGTTTTTGATATGTTTTGAAGTGAGAATACGAAATTTTAATACCAGAGTGAGTTAACAAAGTATGAAAAATATTATTGTAATTTTTAAAGTAAAAAAAAAGCATTGTTTTTGATATGTTTTGAAGTGAGAATACGAAATTTTAATACCAGAGTGAGTTAACAAAGTATGAAAAAAAGTAGGTTAATTTTTAAAGTAAAAAAAAGCATTGTTTTTGATATGTTTTGAAGTGAGAATACGAAATTTTAATACCAGAGTGAGTTAACAAAGTATGAAAAATATTATTGTAATTTTTAAAGTAAAAAAAAGCATTGTTTTTGATATGTTTTGAAGTGAGAATACGAAATTTTAATACCAGAGTGAGTTAACAAAGTATGAAAAATATTATTGTAATTTTTAAAGTAAAAAAAAGCATTGTTTTTGATATGTTTTGAAGTGAGAATACGAAATTTTAATACCAGAGTGAGTTAACAAAGTATGAAAAATATTATTGTAATTTTTAAAGTAAAAAAAAGCATTGTTTTTGATATGTTTTGAAGTGAGAATACGAAATTTTAATACCAGAGTGAGTTAACAAAGTATGAAAAATATTATTGTAATTTTTAAAGTAAAAAAAAGCATTGTTTTTGATATGTTTTGAAGTGAGAATACGAAATTTTAATACCAGAGTGAGTTAACAAAGTATGAAAAATATTATTGTAATTTTTAAAGTAAAAAAAAGCATTGTTTTTGATATGTTTTGAAGTGAGAATACGAAATTTTAATACCAGAGTGAGTTAACAAAGTATGAAAAATATTATTGTAATTTTTAAAGTAAAAAAAAAGCATTGTTTTTGATATGTTTTGAAGTGAGAATACGAAATTTTAATACCAGAGTGAGTTAACAAAGTATGAAAAAAAGTAGGTTAATTTTTAAAGTAAAAAAAAAGCATTGTTTTTGATATGTTTTGAAGTGAGAATACGAAATTTTAATACCAGAGTGAGTTAACAAAGTATGAAAAAAAGTAGGTTAATTTTTAAAGTAAAAAAAAGCATTGTTTTTGATATGTTTTGAAGTGAGAATACGAAATTTTAATACCAGAGTGAGTTAACAAAGTATGAAAAATATTATTGTAATTTTTAAAGTAAAAAAAAGCATTGTTTTTGATATGTTTTGAAGTGAGAATACGAAATTTTAATACCAGAGTGAGTTAACAAAGTATGAAAAATATTATTGTAATTTTTAAAGTAAAAAAAAGCATTGTTTTTGATATGTTTTGAAGTGAGAATACGAAATTTTAATACCAGAGTGAGTTAACAAAGTATGAAAAATATTATTGTAATTTTTAAAGTAAAAAAAAGCATTGTTTTTGATATGTTTTGAAGTGAGAATACGAAATTTTAATACCAGAGTGAGTTAACAAAGTATGAAAAATATTATTGTAATTTTTAAAGTAAAAAAAAGCATTGTTTTTGATATGTTTTGAAGTGAGAATACGAAATTTTAATACCAGAGTGAGTTAACAAAGTATGAAAAAAAGTAGGTTAATTTTTAAAGTAAAAAAAAGCATTGTTTTTGATATGTTTTGAAGTGAGAATACGAAATTTTAATACCAGAGTGAGTTAACAAAGTATGAAAAAAAGTAGGTTAATTTTTAAAGTAAAAAAAAGCATTGTTTTTGATATGTTTTGAAGTGAGAATACGAAATTTTAATACCAGAGTGAGTTAACAAAGTATGAAAAATATTATTGTAATTTTTAAAGTAAAAAAAAGCATTGTTTTTGATATGTTTTGAAGTGAGAATACGAAATTTTAATACCAGAGTGAGTTAACAAAGTATGAAAAAAAGTAGGTTAATTTTTAAAGTAAAAAAAAGCATTGTTTTTGATATGTTTTGAAGTGAGAATACGAAATTTTAATACCAGAGTGAGTTAACAAAGTATGAAAAATATTATTGTAATTTTTAAAGTAAAAAAAAGCATTGTTTTTGATATGTTTTGAAGTGAGAATACGAAATTTTAATACCAGAGTGAGTTAACAAAGTATGAAAAAAAGTAGGTTAATTTTTAAAGTAAAAAAAAGCATTGTTTTTGATATGTTTTGAAGTGAGAATACGAAATTTTAATACCAGAGTGAGTTAACAAAGTATGAAAAAAAGTAGGTTAATTTTTAAAGTAAAAAAAAGCATTGTTTTTGATATGTTTTGAAGTGAGAATACGAAATTTTAATACCAGAGTGAGTTAACAAAGTATGAAAAATATTATTGTAATTTTTAAAGTAAAAAAAAGCATTGTTTTTGATATGTTTTGAAGTGAGAATACGAAATTTTAATACCAGAGTGAGTTAACAAAGTATGAAAAATATTATTGTAATTTTTAAAGTAAAAAAAAGCATTGTTTTTGATATGTTTTGAAGTGAGAATACGAAATTTTAATACCAGAGTGAGTTAACAAAGTATGAAAAAAAGTAGGATAATCTT
>CAMPDV010005581.1:0-23925 GCA_946699065.1 Loxodes magnus
GTAAAGAATATCTAATGATAAGTTTTCGTAGCAAGCACTAAAATATAAGTTAGAATATCCAAAATGTTAGTAATAATATAATAATATGAATCTGTATTCGTTTAGTCAAGATATGCTTGTAGATGAAAGTTAGCATTAGAAAAGTGAAGAAGTAAAGTAAGAAAAGAAGATAGAATTTCAGTTTTAAGGAGTATGCTTTGAGAAGTAATAAGTATTTAGAAAAGTGAAGAAGTAAAGTAAGTAAAGAATATCTAATGATAAGTTTTCTTAGCAAGCACTAAAATATAAGTTAGAATATCCAAAATGTTAGTAATAATATAATAATTATGAATCTGTATTCGTTTAGTCAAGATATGCTTGTAGATGAAAGTTAGCATTAGAAAAGTGAAGAAGTAAAGTAAGAAAAGAAGATAGAATTTCAGTTTTAAGGAGTATGCTTTGAGAAGTAATAAGTATTTAGAAAAGTGAAGAAGTAAAGTAAGTAAAGAATATCTAATGATAAGTTTTCGTAGCAAGCACTAAAATATAAGTTAGAATATCCAAAATGTTAGTAATAATATAATAATTATGAATCTGTATTCGTTTAGTCAAGATATGCTTGTAGATAAAAGTTAGCCTATAGAAAAGTGAAGAAGTAAAGTAAGAAAAGAAGTAGAATTTCAGTTTTAAGGAGTATGCTTTGAGAAGTAATAAGTATTTAGAAAAGTGAAGAAGTAAAGTAAGAAAAGAATATCTAATGATAAGTTTTCGTAGCAAGCACTAAAATATAAGTTAGAATATCCAAAATGTTAGTAATAATATAATAATTATGAATCTGTATTCGTTTAGTCAAGATATGCTTGTAGATGAAAGTTAGCATTAGAAAAGTGAAGAAGTAAAGTAAGAAAAGAAGATAGAATTTCAGTTTTAAGGAGTATGCTTTGAGAAGTAATAAGTATTTAGAAAAGTGAAGAAGTAAAGTAAGTAAAGAATATCTAATGATAAGTTTTCGTAGCAAGCACTAAAATATAAGTTAGAATATCCAAAATGTTAGTAATAATATAATAATTATGAATCTGTATTCGTTTAGTCAAGATATGCTTGTAGATAAAAGTTAGCCTATAGAAAAGTGAAGAAGTAAAGTAAGAAAAGAAGGTAGAATTTCAGTTTTAAGGAGTATGCTTTGAGAAGTAATAAGTATTTAGAAAAGTGAAGAAGTAAAGTAAGAAAAGAATATCTAATGATAAGTTTTCGTAGCAAGCACTAAATATAAGTTAGAATATCCAAAATGTTAGTAATAATATAATAATTATGAATCTGTATTCGTTTAGTCAAGATATGCTTGTAGATGAAAGTTAGCATTAGAAAAGTGAAGAAGTAAAGTAAGAAAAGAAGATAGAATTTCAGTTTTAAGGAGTATGCTTTGAGAAGTAATAAGTATTTAGAAAAGTGAAGAAGTAAAGTAAGTAAAGAATATCTAATGATAAGTTTTCGTAGCAAGCACTAAAATATAAGTTAGAATATCCAAAATGTTAGTAATAATATAATAATTATGAATCTGTATTCGTTTAGTCAAGATATGCTTGTAGATAAAAGTTAGCCTATAGAAAAGTGAAGAAGTAAAGTAAGAAAAGAAGGTAGAATTTCAGTTTTAAGGAGTATGCTTTGAGAAGTAATAAGTATTTAGAAAAGTGAAGAAGTAAAGTAAGTAAAGAATATCTAATGATAAGTTTTCGTAGCAAGCACTAAAATATAAGTTAGAATATCCAAAATGTTAGTAATAATATAATAATTATGAATCTGTATTCGTTTAGTCAAGATATGCTTGTAGATGAAAGTTAGCATTAGAAAAGTGAAGAAGTAAAGTAAGAAAAGAAGATAGAATTTCAGTTTTAAGGAGTATGCTTTGAGAAGTAATAAGTATTTAGAAAAGTGAAGAAGTAAAGTAAGTAAAGAATATCTAATGATAAGTTTTCTTAGCAAGCACTAAAATATAAGTTAGAATATCCAAAATGTTAGTAATAATATAATAATTATGAATCTGTATTCGTTTAGTCAAGATATGCTTGTAGATGAAAGTTAGCATTAGAAAAGTGAAGAAGTAAAGTAAGAAAAGAAGATAGAATTTCAGTTTTAAGGAGTATGCTTTGAGAAGTAATAAGTATTTAGAAAAGTGAAGAAGTAAAGTAAGTAAAGAATATCTAATGATAAGTTTTCGTAGCAAGCACTAAAATATAAGTTAGAATATCCAAAATGTTAGTAATAATATAATAATTATGAATCTGTATTCGTTTAGTCAAGATATGCTTGTAGATGAAAGTTAGCATTAGAAAAGTGAAGAAGTAAAGTAAGAAAAGAAGATAGAATTTCAGTTTTAAGGAGTATGCTTTGAGAAGTAATAAGTATTTAGAAAAGTGAAGAAGTAAAGTAAGTAAAGAATATCTAATGATAAGTTTTCTTAGCAAGCACTAAAATATAAGTTAGAATATCCAAAATGTTAGTAATAATATAATAATTATGAATCTGTATTCGTTTAGTCAAGATATGCTTGTAGATGAAAGTTAGCATTAGAAAAGTGAAGAAGTAAAGTAAGAAAAGAAGATAGAATTTCAGTTTTA
The DNA here is from genome assembly GCA_946699065.1 of Loxodes magnus. Lineage (NCBI taxonomy): Eukaryota > Ciliophora > Karyorelictea > Loxodida > Loxodidae > Loxodes > Loxodes magnus. Next base: position 2,598 of record CAMPDV010005581.1, read on the forward strand.
AGGAGTATGCTTTGAGAAGTAATAAGTATTTAGAAAAGTGAAGAAGTAAAGTAAGTAAAGAATATCTAATGATAAGTTTTCGTAGCAAGCACTAAAATATAAGTTAGAATATCCAAAATGTTAGTAATAATATAATAATTATGAATCTGTATTCGTTTAGTCAAGATATGCTTGTAGATAAAAGTTAGCCTATAGAAAAGTGAAGAAGTAAAGTAAGAAAAGAAGGTAGAATTTCAGTTTTAAGGAGTATGCTTTGAGAAGTAATAAGTATTTAGAAAAGTGAAGAAGTAAAGTAAGAAAAGAATATCTAATGATAAGTTTTCGTAGCAAGCACTAAAATATAAGTTAGAATATCCAAAATGTTAGTAATAATATAATAATTATGAATCTGTATTCGTTTAGTCAAGATATGCTTGTAGATGAAAGTTAGCATTAGAAAAGTGAAGAAGTAAAGTAAGAAAAGAAGATAGAATTTCAGTTTTAAGGAGTATGCTTTGAGAAGTAATAAGTATTTAGAAAAGTGAAGAAGTAAAGTAAGTAAAGAATATCTAATGATAAGTTTTCGTAGCAAGCACTAAAATATAAGTTAGAATATCCAAAATGTTAGTAATAATATAATAATTATGAATCTGTATTCGTTTAGTCAAGATATGCTTGTAGATAAAAGTTAGCCTATAGAAAAGTGAAGAAGTAAAGTAAGAAAAGAAGGTAGAATTTCAGTTTTAAGGAGTATGCTTTGAGAAGTAATAAGTATTTAGAAAAGTGAAGAAGTAAAGTAAGAAAAGAATATCTAATGATAAGTTTTCGTAGCAAGCACTAAAATATAAGTTAGAATATCCAAAATGTTAGTAATAATATAATAATTATGAATCTGTATTCGTTTAGTCAAGATATGCTTGTAGATGAAAGTTAGCATTAGAAAAGTGAAGAAGTAAAGTAAGAAAAGAAGATAGAATTTCAGTTTTAAGGAGTATGCTTTGAGAAGTAATAAGTATTTAGAAAAGTGAAGAAGTAAAGTAAGTAAAGAATATCTAATGATAAGTTTTCGTAGCAAGCACTAAAATATAAGTTAGAATATCCAAAATGTTAGTAATAATATAATAATTATGAATCTGTATTCGTTTAGTCAAGATATGCTTGTAGATAAAAGTTAGCCTATAGAAAAGTGAAGAAGTAAAGTAAGAAAAGAAGATAGAATTTCAGTTTTAAGGAGTATGCTTTGAGAAGTAATAAGTATTTAGAAAAGTGAAGAAGTAAAGTAAGTAAAGAATATCTAATGATAAGTTTTCGTAGCAAGCACTAAAATATAAGTTAGAATATCCAAAATGTTAGTAATAATATAATAATTATGAATCTGTATTCGTTTAGTCAAGATATGCTTGTAGATAAAAGTTAGCATTAGAAAAGTGAAGAAGTAAAGTAAGAAAAGAAGATAGAATTTCAGTTTTAAGGAGTATGCTTTGAGAAGTAATAAGTATTTAGAAAAGTGAAGAAGTAAAGTAAGTAAAGAATATCTAATGATAAGTTTTCGTAGCAAGCACTAAAATATAAGTTAGAATATCCAAAATGTTAGTAATAATATAATAATTATGAATCTGTATTCGTTTAGTCAAGATATGCTTGTAGATGAAAGTTAGCATTAGAAAAGTGAAGAAGTAAAGTAAGAAAAGAAGATAGAATTTCAGTTTTAAGGAGTATGCTTTGAGAAGTAATAAGTATTTAGAAAAGTGAAGAAGTAAAGTAAGTAAAGAATATCTAATGATAAGTTTTCTTAGCAAGCACTAAAATATAAGTTAGAATATCCAAAATGTTAGTAATAATATAATAATTATGAATCTGTATTCGTTTAGTCAAGATATGCTTGTAGATGAAAGTTAGCATTAGAAAAGTGAAGAAGTAAAGTAAGAAAAGAAGATAGAATTTCAGTTTTAAGGAGTATGCTTTGAGAAGTAATAAGTATTTAGAAAAGTGAAGAAGTAAAGTAAGTAAAGAATATCTAATGATAAGTTTTCTTAGCAAGCACTAAAATATAAGTTAGAATATCCAAAATGTTAGTAATAATATAATAATTATGAATCTGTATTCGTTTAGTCAAGATATGCTTGTAGATGAAAGTTAGCATTAGAAAAGTGAAGAAGTAAAGTAAGAAAAGAAGATAGAATTTCAGTTTTAAGGAGTATGCTTTGAGAAGTAATAAGTATTTAGAAAAGTGAAGAAGTAAAGTAAGTAAAGAATATCTAATGATAAGTTTTCTTAGCAAGCACTAAAATATAAGTTAGAATATCCAAAATGTTAGTAATAATATAATAATTATGAATCTGTATTCGTTTAGTCAAGATATGCTTGTAGATGAAAGTTAGCATTAGAAAAGTGAAGAAGTAAAGTAAGAAAAGAAGATAGAATTTCAGTTTTAAGGAGTATGCTTTGAGAAGTAATAAGTATTTAGAAAAGTGAAGAAGTAAAGTAAGTAAAGAATATCTAATGATAAGTTTTCGTAGCAAGCACTAAAATATAAGTTAGAATATCCAAAATGTTAGTAATAATATAATAATTATGAATCTGTATTCGTTTAGTCAAGATATGCTTGTAGATAAAAGTTAGCATTAGAAAAGTGAAGAAGTAAAGTAAGAAAAGAAGATAGAATTTCAGTTTTAAGGAGTATGCTTTGAGAAGTAATAAGTATTTAGAAAAGTGAAGAAGTAAAGTAAGTAAAGAATATCTAATGATAAGTTTTCGTAGCAAGCACTAAAATATAAGTTAGAATATCCAAAATGTTAGTAATAATATAATAATTATGAATCTGTATTCGTTTAGTCAAGATATGCTTGTAGATAAAAGTTAGCCTATAGAAAAGTGAAGAAGTAAAGTAAGAAAAGAAGGTAGAATTTCAGTTTTAAGGAGTATGCTTTGAGAAGTAATAAGTATTTAGAAAAGTGAAGAAGTAAAGTAAGAAAAGAATATCTAATGATAAGTTTTCGTAGCAAGCACTAAAATATAAGTTAGAATATCCAAAATGTTAGTAATAATATAATAATTATGAATCTGTATTCGTTTAGTCAAGATATGCTTGTAGATGAAAGTTAGCATTAGAAAAGTGAAGAAGTAAAGTAAGAAAAGAAGATAGAATTTCAGTTTTAAGGAGTATGCTTTGAGAAGTAATAAGTATTTAGAAAAGTGAAGAAGTAAAGTAAGTAAAGAATATCTAATGATAAGTTTTCGTAGCAAGCACTAAAATATAAGTTAGAATATCCAAAATGTTAGTAATAATATAATAATTATGAATCTGTATTCGTTTAGTCAAGATATGCTTGTAGATAAAAGTTAGCCTATAGAAAAGTGAAGAAGTAAAGTAAGAAAAGAAGGTAGAATTTCAGTTTTAAGGAGTATGCTTTGAGAAGTAATAAGTATTTAGAAAAGTGAAGAAGTAAAGTAAGAAAAGAATATCTAATGATAAGTTTTCGTAGCAAGCACTAAAATATAAGTTAGAATATCCAAAATGTTAGTAATAATATAATAATTATGAATCTGTATTCGTTTAGTCAAGATATGCTTGTAGATGAAAGTTAGCATTAGAAAAGTGAAGAAGTAAAGTAAGAAAAGAAGATAGAATTTCAGTTTTAAGGAGTATGCTTTGAGAAGTAATAAGTATTTAGAAAAGTGAAGAAGTAAAGTAAGAAAAGAATATCTAATGATAAGTTTTCGTAGCAAGCACTAAAATATAAGTTAGAATATCCAAAATGTTAGTAATAATATAATAATTATGAATCTGTATTCGTTTAGTCAAGATATGCTTGTAGATGAAAGTTAGCATTAGAAAAGTGAAGAAGTAAAGTAAGAAAAGAAGATAGAATTTCAGTTTTAAGGAGTATGCTTTGAGAAGTAATAAGTATTTAGAAAAGTGAAGAAGTAAAGTAAGTAAAGAATATCTAATGATAAGTTTTCGTAGCAAGCACTAAAATATAAGTTAGAATATCCAAAATGTTAGTAATAATATAATAATTATGAATCTGTATTCGTTTAGTCAAGATATGCTTGTAGATAAAAGTTAGCCTATAGAAAAGTGAAGAAGTAAAGTAAGAAAAGAAGGTAGAATTTCAGTTTTAAGGAGTATGCTTTGAGAAGTAATAAGTATTTAGAAAAGTGAAGAAGTAAAGTAAGAAAAGAATATCTAATGATAAGTTTTCGTAGCAAGCACTAAAATATAAGTTAGAATATCCAAAATGTTAGTAATAATATAATAATTATGAATCTGTATTCGTTTAGTCAAGATATGCTTGTAGATGAAAGTTAGCATTAGAAAAGTGAAGAAGTAAAGTAAGAAAAGAAGATAGAATTTCAGTTTTAAGGAGTATGCTTTGAGAAGTAATAAGTATTTAGAAAAGTGAAGAAGTAAAGTAAGTAAAGAATATCTAATGATAAGTTTTCGTAGCAAGCACTAAAATATAAGTTAGAATATCCAAAATGTTAGTAATAATATAATAATTATGAATCTGTATTCGTTTAGTCAAGATATGCTTGTAGATGAAAGTTAGCATTAGAAAAGTGAAGAAGTAAAGTAAGAAAAGAAGATAGAATTTCAGTTTTAAGGAGTATGCTTTGAGAAGTAATAAGTATTTAGAAAAGTGAAGAAGTAAAGTAAGAAAAGAAGATAGAATTTCAGTTTTAAGGAGTATGCTTTGAGAAGTAATAAGTATTTAGAAAAGTGAAGAAGTAAAGTAAGTAAAGAATATCTAATGATAAGTTTTCGTAGCAAGCACTAAAATATAAGTTAGAATATCCAAAATGTTAGTAATAATATAATAATTATGAATCTGTATTCGTTTAGTCAAGATATGCTTGTAGATGAAAGTTAGCATTAGAAAAGTGAAGAAGTAAAGTAAGAAAAGAAGATAGAATTTCAGTTTTAAGGAGTATGCTTTGAGAAGTAATAAGTATTTAGAAAAGTGAAGAAGTAAAGTAAGTAAAGAATATCTAATGATAAGTTTTCGTAGCAAGCACTAAAATATAAGTTAGAATATCCAAAATGTTAGTAATAATATAATAATTATGAATCTGTATTCGTTTAGTCAAGATATGCTTGTAGATGAAAGTTAGCATTAGAAAAGTGAAGAAGTAAAGTAAGAAAAGAAGATAGAATTTCAGTTTTAAGGAGTATGCTTTGAGAAGTAATAAGTATTTAGAAAAGTGAAGAAGTAAAGTAAGAAAAGAAGATAGAATTTCAGTTTTAAGGAGTATGCTTTGAGAAGTAATAAGTATTTAGAAAAGTGAAGAAGTAAAGTAAGTAAAGAATATCTAATGATAAGTTTTCGTAGCAAGCACTAAAATATAAGTTAGAATATCCAAAATGTTAGTAATAATATAATAATTATGAATCTGTATTCGTTTAGTCAAGATATGCTTGTAGATGAAAGTTAGCATTAGAAAAGTGAAGAAGTAAAGTAAGAAAAGAAGATAGAATTTCAGTTTTAAGGAGTATGCTTTGAGAAGTAATAAGTATTTAGAAAAGTGAAGAAGTAAAGTAAGTAAAGAATATCTAATGATAAGTTTTCTTAGCAAGCACTAAAATATAAGTTAGAATATCCAAAATGTTAGTAATAATATAATAATTATGAATCTGTATTCGTTTAGTCAAGATATGCTTGTAGATGAAAGTTAGCATTAGAAAAGTGAAGAAGTAAAGTAAGAAAAGAAGATAGAATTTCAGTTTTAAGGAGTATGCTTTGAGAAGTAATAAGTATTTAGAAAAGTGAAGAAGTAAAGTAAGTAAAGAATATCTAATGATAAGTTTTCGTAGCAAGCACTAAAATATAAGTTAGAATATCCAAAATGTTAGTAATAATATAATAATTATGAATCTGTATTCGTTTAGTCAAGATATGCTTGTAGATAAAAGTTAGCCTATAGAAAAGTGAAGAAGTAAAGTAAGAAAAGAAGGTAGAATTTCAGTTTTAAGGAGTATGCTTTGAGAAGTAATAAGTATTTAGAAAAGTGAAGAAGTAAAGTAAGAAAAGAATATCTAATGATAAGTTTTCGTAGCAAGCACTAAAATATAAGTTAGAATATCCAAAATGTTAGTAATAATATAATAATTATGAATCTGTATTCGTTTAGTCAAGATATGCTTGTAGATGAAAGTTAGCATTAGAAAAGTGAAGAAGTAAAGTAAGAAAAGAAGATAGAATTTCAGTTTTAAGGAGTATGCTTTGAGAAGTAATAAGTATTTAGAAAAGTGAAGAAGTAAAGTAAGTAAAGAATATCTAATGATAAGTTTTCGTAGCAAGCACTAAAATATAAGTTAGAATATCCAAAATGTTAGTAATAATATAATAATTATGAATCTGTATTCGTTTAGTCAAGATATGCTTGTAGATAAAAGTTAGCCTATAGAAAAGTGAAGAAGTAAAGTAAGAAAAGAAGGTAGAATTTCAGTTTTAAGGAGTATGCTTTGAGAAGTAATAAGTATTTAGAAAAGTGAAGAAGTAAAGTAAGAAAAGAATATCTAATGATAAGTTTTCGTAGCAAGCACTAAAATATAAGTTAGAATATCCAAAATGTTAGTAATAATATAATAATTATGAATCTGTATTCGTTTAGTCAAGATATGCTTGTAGATGAAAGTTAGCATTAGAAAAGTGAAGAAGTAAAGTAAGAAAAGAAGATAGAATTTCAGTTTTAAGGAGTATGCTTTGAGAAGTAATAAGTATTTAGAAAAGTGAAGAAGTAAAGTAAGTAAAGAATATCTAATGATAAGTTTTCGTAGCAAGCACTAAAATATAAGTTAGAATATCCAAAATGTTAGTAATAATATAATAATTATGAATCTGTATTCGTTTAGTCAAGATATGCTTGTAGATGAAAGTTAGCATTAGAAAAGTGAAGAAGTAAAGTAAGAAAAGAAGATAGAATTTCAGTTTTAAGGAGTATGCTTTGAGAAGTAATAAGTATTTAGAAAAGTGAAGAAGTAAAGTAAGAAAAGAAGATAGAATTTCAGTTTTAAGGAGTATGCTTTGAGAAGTAATAAGTATTTAGAAAAGTGAAGAAGTAAAGTAAGAAAAGAATATCTAATGATAAGTTTTCGTAGCAAGCACTAAAATATAAGTTAGAATATCCAAAATGTTAGTAATAATATAATAATTATGAATCTGTATTCGTTTAGTCAAGATATGCTTGTAGATAAAAGTTAGCATTAGAAAAGTGAAGAAGTAAAGTAAGAAAAGAAGATAGAATTTCAGTTTTAAGGAGTATGCTTTGAGAAGTAATAAGTATTTAGAAAAGTGAAGAAGTAAAGTAAGTAAAGAATATCTAATGATAAGTTTTCGTAGCAAGCACTAAAATATAAGTTAGAATATCCAAAATGTTAGTAATAATATAATAATTATGAATCTGTATTCGTTTAGTCAAGATATGCTTGTAGATGAAAGTTAGCATTAGAAAAGTGAAGAAGTAAAGTAAGAAAAGAAGATAGAATTTCAGTTTTAAGGAGTATGCTTTGAGAAGTAATAAGTATTTAGAAAAGTGAAGAAGTAAAGTAAGAAAAGAAGATAGAATTTCAGTTTTAAGGAGTATGCTTTGAGAAGTAATAAGTATTTAGAAAAGTGAAGAAGTAAAGTAAGTAAAGAATATCTAATGATAAGTTTTCGTAGCAAGCACTAAAATATAAGTTAGAATATCCAAAATGTTAGTAATAATATAATAATTATGAATCTGTATTCGTTTAGTCAAGATATGCTTGTAGATAAAAGTTAGCATTAGAAAAGTGAAGAAGTAAAGTAAGAAAAGAAGATAGAATTTCAGTTTTAAGGAGTATGCTTTGAGAAGTAATAAGTATTTAGAAAAGTGAAGAAGTAAAGTAAGTAAAGAATATCTAATGATAAGTTTTCGTAGCAAGCACTAAAATATAAGTTAGAATATCCAAAATGTTAGTAATAATATAATAATTATGAATCTGTATTCGTTTAGTCAAGATATGCTTGTAGATGAAAGTTAGCATTAGAAAAGTGAAGAAGTAAAGTAAGAAAAGAAGATAGAATTTCAGTTTTAAGGAGTATGCTTTGAGAAGTAATAAGTATTTAGAAAAGTGAAGAAGTAAAGTAAGTAAAGAATATCTAATGATAAGTTTTCTTAGCAAGCACTAAAATATAAGTTAGAATATCCAAAATGTTAGTAATAATATAATAATTATGAATCTGTATTCGTTTAGTCAAGATATGCTTGTAGATAAAAGTTAGCATTAGAAAAGTGAAGAAGTAAAGTAAGAAAAGAAGATAGAATTTCAGTTTTAAGGAGTATGCTTTGAGAAGTAATAAGTATTTAGAAAAGTGAAGAAGTAAAGTAAGTAAAGAATATCTAATGATAAGTTTTCGTAGCAAGCACTAAAATATAAGTTAGAATATCCAAAATGTTAGTAATAATATAATAATTATGAATCTGTATTCGTTTAGTCAAGATATGCTTGTAGATGAAAGTTAGCATTAGAAAAGTGAAGAAGTAAAGTAAGAAAAGAAGATAGAATTTCAGTTTTAAGGAGTATGCTTTGAGAAGTAATAAGTATTTAGAAAAGTGAAGAAGTAAAGTAAGAAAAGAAGATAGAATTTCAGTTTTAAGGAGTATGCTTTGAGAAGTAATAAGTATTTAGAAAAGTGAAGAAGTAAAGTAAGTAAAGAATATCTAATGATAAGTTTTCGTAGCAAGCACTAAAATATAAGTTAGAATATCCAAAATGTTAGTAATAATATAATAATTATGAATCTGTATTCGTTTAGTCAAGATATGCTTGTAGATAAAAGTTAGCATTAGAAAAGTGAAGAAGTAAAGTAAGAAAAGAAGATAGAATTTCAGTTTTAAGGAGTATGCTTTGAGAAGTAATAAGTATTTAGAAAAGTGAAGAAGTAAAGTAAGTAAAGAATATCTAATGATAAGTTTTCGTAGCAAGCACTAAAATATAAGTTAGAATATCCAAAATGTTAGTAATAATATAATAATTATGAATCTGTATTCGTTTAGTCAAGATATGCTTGTAGATGAAAGTTAGCATTAGAAAAGTGAAGAAGTAAAGTAAGAAAAGAAGATAGAATTTCAGTTTTAAGGAGTATGCTTTGAGAAGTAATAAGTATTTAGAAAAGTGAAGAAGTAAAGTAAGTAAAGAATATCTAATGATAAGTTTTCTTAGCAAGCACTAAAATATAAGTTAGAATATCCAAAATGTTAGTAATAATATAATAATTATGAATCTGTATTCGTTTAGTCAAGATATGCTTGTAGATGAAAGTTAGCATTAGAAAAGTGAAGAAGTAAAGTAAGAAAAGAGAAGATAGAATTTCAGTTTTAAGGAGTATGCTTTGAGAAGTAATAAGTATTTAGAAAAGTGAAGAAGTAAAGTAAGAAAAGAAGATAGAATTTCAGTTTTAAGGAGTATGCTTTGAGAAGTAATAAGTATTTAGAAAAGTGAAGAAGTAAAGTAAGTAAAGAATATCTAATGATAAGTTTTCGTAGCAAGCACTAAAATATAAGTTAGAATATCCAAAATGTTAGTAATAATATAATAATTATGAATCTGTATTCGTTTAGTCAAGATATGCTTGTAGATAAAAGTTAGCATTAGAAAAGTGAAGAAGTAAAGTAAGAAAAGAAGATAGAATTTCAGTTTTAAGGAGTATGCTTTGAGAAGTAATAAGTATTTAGAAAAGTGAAGAAGTAAAGTAAGAAAAGAATATCTAATGATAAGTTTTCTTAGCAAGCACTAAAATATAAGTTAGAATATCCAAAATGTTAGTAATAATATAATAATTATGAATCTGTATTCGTTTAGTCAAGATATGCTTGTAGATGAAAGTTAGCATTAGAAAAGTGAAGAAGTAAAGTAAGAAAAGAAGATAGAATTTCAGTTTTAAGGAGTATGCTTTGAGAAGTAATAAGTATTTAGAAAAGTGAAGAAGTAAAGTAAGAAAAGAAGATAGAATTTCAGTTTTAAGGAGTATGCTTTGAGAAGTAATAAGTATTTAGAAAAGTGAAGAAGTAAAGTAAGTAAAGAATATCTAATGATAAGTTTTCGTAGCAAGCACTAAAATATAAGTTAGAATATCCAAAATGTTAGTAATAATATAATAATTATGAATCTGTATTCGTTTAGTCAAGATATGCTTGTAGATAAAAGTTAGCATTAGAAAAGTGAAGAAGTAAAGTAAGAAAAGAAGATAGAATTTCAGTTTTAAGGAGTATGCTTTGAGAAGTAATAAGTATTTAGAAAAGTGAAGAAGTAAAGTAAGTAAAGAATATCTAATGATAAGTTTTCGTAGCAAGCACTAAAATATAAGTTAGAATATCCAAAATGTTAGTAATAATATAATAATTATGAATCTGTATTCGTTTAGTCAAGATATGCTTGTAGATGAAAGTTAGCATTAGAAAAGTGAAGAAGTAAAGTAAGAAAAGAAGATAGAATTTCAGTTTTAAGGAGTATGCTTTGAGAAGTAATAAGTATTTAGAAAAGTGAAGAAGTAAAGTAAGTAAAGAATATCTAATGATAAGTTTTCTTAGCAAGCACTAAAATATAAGTTAGAATATCCAAAATGTTAGTAATAATATAATAATTATGAATCTGTATTCGTTTAGTCAAGATATGCTTGTAGATGAAAGTTAGCATTAGAAAAGTGAAGAAGTAAAGTAAGAAAAGAAGATAGAATTTCAGTTTTAAGGAGTATGCTTTGAGAAGTAATAAGTATTTAGAAAAGTGAAGAAGTAAAGTAAGAAAAGAAGATAGAATTTCAGTTTTAAGGAGTATGCTTTGAGAAGTAATAAGTATTTAGAAAAGTGAAGAAGTAAAGTAAGTAAAGAATATCTAATGATAAGTTTTCGTAGCAAGCACTAAAATATAAGTTAGAATATCCAAAATGTTAGTAATAATATAATAATTATGAATCTGTATTCGTTTAGTCAAGATATGCTTGTAGATAAAAGTTAGCATTAGAAAAGTGAAGAAGTAAAGTAAGAAAAGAAGATAGAATTTCAGTTTTAAGGAGTATGCTTTGAGAAGTAATAAGTATTTAGAAAAGTGAAGAAGTAAAGTAAGTAAAGAATATCTAATGATAAGTTTTCGTAGCAAGCACTAAAATATAAGTTAGAATATCCAAAATGTTAGTAATAATATAATAATTATGAATCTGTATTCGTTTAGTCAAGATATGCTTGTAGATGAAAGTTAGCATTAGAAAAGTGAAGAAGTAAAGTAAGAAAAGAAGATAGAATTTCAGTTTTAAGGAGTATGCTTTGAGAAGTAATAAGTATTTAGAAAAGTGAAGAAGTAAAGTAAGTAAAGAATATCTAATGATAAGTTTTCTTAGCAAGCACTAAAATATAAGTTAGAATATCCAAAATGTTAGTAATAATATAATAATTATGAATCTGTATTCGTTTAGTCAAGATATGCTTGTAGATGAAAGTTAGCATTAGAAAAGTGAAGAAGTAAAGTAAGAAAAGAAGATAGAATTTCAGTTTTAAGGAGTATGCTTTGAGAAGTAATAAGTATTTAGAAAAGTGAAGAAGTAAAGTAAGTAAAGAATATCTAATGATAAGTTTTCGTAGCAAGCACTAAAATATAAGTTAGAATATCCAAAATGTTAGTAATAATATAATAATTATGAATCTGTATTCGTTTAGTCAAGATATGCTTGTAGATGAAAGTTAGCATTAGAAAAGTGAAGAAGTAAAGTAAGAAAAGAAGATAGAATTTCAGTTTTAAGGAGTATGCTTTGAGAAGTAATAAGTATTTAGAAAAGTGAAGAAGTAAAGTAAGAAAAGAAGATAGAATTTCAGTTTTAAGGAGTATGCTTTGAGAAGTAATAAGTATTTAGAAAAGTGAAGAAGTAAAGTAAGTAAAGAATATCTAATGATAAGTTTTCGTAGCAAGCACTAAAATATAAGTTAGAATATCCAAAATGTTAGTAATAATATAATAATTATGAATCTGTATTCGTTTAGTCAAGATATGCTTGTAGATGAAAGTTAGCATTAGAAAAGTGAAGAAGTAAAGTAAGAAAAGAAGATAGAATTTCAGTTTTAAGGAGTATGCTTTGAGAAGTAATAAGTATTTAGAAAAGTGAAGAAGTAAAGTAAGTAAAGAATATCTAATGATAAGTTTTCTTAGCAAGCACTAAAATATAAGTTAGAATATCCAAAATGTTAGTAATAATATAATAATTATGAATCTGTATTCGTTAGTCAAGATATGCTTGTAGATGAAAGTTAGCATTAGAAAAGTGAAGAAGTAAAGTAAGAAAAGAAGATAGAATTTCAGTTTTAAGGAGTATGCTTTGAGAAGTAATAAGTATTTAGAAAAGTGAAGAAGTAAAGTAAGTAAAGAATATCTAATGATAAGTTTTCTTAGCAAGCACTAAAATATAAGTTAGAATATCCAAAATGTTAGTAATAATATAATAATTATGAATCTGTATTCGTTTAGTCAAGATATGCTTGTAGATGAAAGTTAGCATTAGAAAAGTGAAGAAGTAAAGTAAGAAAAGAAGATAGAATTTCAGTTTTAAGGAGTATGCTTTGAGAAGTAATAAGTATTTAGAAAAGTGAAGAAGTAAAGTAAGTAAAGAATATCTAATGATAAGTTTTCGTAGCAAGCACTAAAATATAAGTTAGAATATCCAAAATGTTAGTAATAATATAATAATTATGAATCTGTATTCGTTTAGTCAAGATATGCTTGTAGATGAAAGTTAGCATTAGAAAAGTGAAGAAGTAAAGTAAGAAAAGAAGATAGAATTTCAGTTTTAAGGAGTATGCTTTGAGAAGTAATAAGTATTTAGAAAAGTGAAGAAGTAAAGTAAGAAAAGAAGATAGAATTTCAGTTTTAAGGAGTATGCTTTGAGAAGTAATAAGTATTTAGAAAAGTGAAGAAGTAAAGTAAGTAAAGAATATCTAATGATAAGTTTTCGTAGCAAGCACTAAAATATAAGTTAGAATATCCAAAATGTTAGTAATAATATAATAATTATGAATCTGTATTCGTTTAGTCAAGATATGCTTGTAGATAAAAGTTAGCCTATAGAAAAGTGAAGAAGTAAAGTAAGAAAAGAAGGTAGAATTTCAGTTTTAAGGAGTATGCTTTGAGAAGTAATAAGTATTTAGAAAAGTGAAGAAGTAAAGTAAGAAAAGAAGATAGAATTTCAGTTTTAAGGAGTATGCTTTGAGAAGTAATAAGTATTTAGAAAAGTGAAGAAGTAAAGTAAGTAAAGAATATCTAATGATAAGTTTTCTTAGCAAGCACTAAAATATAAGTTAGAATATCCAAAATGTTAGTAATAATATAATAATTATGAATCTGTATTCGTTTAGTCAAGATATGCTTGTAGATAAAAGTTAGCCTATAGAAAAGTGAAGAAGTAAAGTAAGAAAAAGAAGGTAGAATTTCAGTTTTAAGGAGTATGCTTTGAGAAGTAATAAGTATTTAGAAAAGTGAAGAAGTAAAGTAAGAAAAGAAGATAGAATTTCAGTTTTAAGGAGTATGCTTTGAGAAGTAATAAGTATTTAGAAAAGTGAAGAAGTAAAGTAAGTAAAGAATATCTAATGATAAGTTTTCGTAGCAAGCACTAAAATATAAGTTAGAATATCCAAAATGTTAGTAATAATATAATAATTATGAATCTGTATTCGTTTAGTCAAGATATGCTTGTAGATGAAAGTTAGCATTAGAAAAGTGAAGAAGTAAAGTAAGAAAAGAAGATAGAATTTCAGTTTTAAGGAGTATGCTTTGAGAAGTAATAAGTATTTAGAATAGTGAAGAAGTAAAGTAAGAAAAGAAGATAGAATTTCAGTTTTAAGGAGTATGCTTTGAGAAGTAATAAGTATTTAGAAAAGTGAAGAAGTAAAGTAAGAAAAGAAGATAGAATTTCAGTTTTAAGGAGTATGCTTTGAGAAGTAATAAGTATTTAGAAAAGTGAAGAAGTAAAGTAAGTAAAGAATATCTAATGATAAGTTTTCTTAGCAAGCACTAAAATATAAGTTAGAATATCCAAAATGTTAGTAATAATATAATAATTATGAATCTGTATTCGTTTAGTCAAGATATGCTTGTAGATAAAAGTTAGCCTATAGAAAAGTGAAGAAGTAAAGTAAGAAAAGAAGGTAGAATTTCAGTTTAAGGAGTATGCTTTGAGAAGTAATAAGTATTTAGAAAAGTGAAGAAGTAAAGTAAGAAAAGAAGATAGAATTTCAGTTTTAAGGAGTATGCTTTGAGAAGTAATAAGTATTTAGAAAAGTGAAGAAGTAAAGTAAGTAAAGAATATCTAATGATAAGTTTTCGTAGCAAGCACTAAAATATAAGTTAGAATATCCAAAATGTTAGTAATAATATAATAATTATGAATCTGTATTCGTTTAGTCAAGATATGCTTGTAGATGAAAGTTAGCATTAGAAAAGTGAAGAAGTAAAGTAAGAAAAGAAGATAGAATTTCAGTTTTAAGGAGTATGCTTTGAGAAGTAATAAGTATTTAGAAAAGTGAAGAAGTAAAGTAAGAAAAGAAGATAGAATTTCAGTTTTAAGGAGTATGCTTTGAGAAGTAATAAGTATTTAGAAAAGTGAAGAAGTAAAGTAAGTAAAGAATATCTAATGATAAGTTTTCGTAGCAAGCACTAAAATATAAGTTAGAATATCCAAAATGTTAGTAATAATATAATAATTATGAATCTGTATTCGTTTAGTCAAGATATGCTTGTAGATGAAAGTTAGCATTAGAAAAGTGAAGAAGTAAAGTAAGAAAAGAAGATAGAATTTCAGTTTTAAGGAGTATGCTTTGAGAAGTAATAAGTATTTAGAAAAGTGAAGAAGTAAAGTAAGTAAAAGAATATCTAATGATAAGTTTTCTTAGCAAGCACTAAAATATAAGTTAGAATATCCAAAATGTTAGTAATAATATAATAATTATGAATCTGTATTCGTTTAGTCAAGATATGCTTGTAGATGAAAGTTAGCATTAGAAAAGTGAAGAAGTAAAGTAAGAAAAGAAGATAGAATTTCAGTTTTAAGGAGTATGCTTTGAGAAGTAATAAGTATTTAGAAAAGTGAAGAAGTAAAGTAAGTAAAGAATATCTAATGATAAGTTTTCTTAGCAAGCACTAAAATATAAGTTAGAATATCCAAAATGTTAGTAATAATATAATAATTATGAATCTGTATTCGTTTAGTCAAGATATGCTTGTAGATGAAAGTTAGCATTAGAAAAGTGAAGAAGTAAAGTAAGAAAAGAAGATAGAATTTCAGTTTTAAGGAGTATGCTTTGAGAAGTAATAAGTATTTAGAAAAGTGAAGAAGTAAAGTAAGTAAAGAATATCTAATGATAAGTTTTCGTAGCAAGCACTAAAATATAAGTTAGAATATCCAAAATGTTAGTAATAATATAATAATTATGAATCTGTATTCGTTTAGTCAAGATATGCTTGTAGATGAAAGTTAGCATTAGAAAAGTGAAGAAGTAAAGTAAGAAAAGAAGATAGAATTTCAGTTTTAAGGAGTATGCTTTGAGAAGTAATAAGTATTTAGAAAAGTGAAGAAGTAAAGTAAGAAAAGAAGATAGAATTTCAGTTTTAAGGAGTATGCTTTGAGAAGTAATAAGTATTTAGAAAAGTGAAGAAGTAAAGTAAGTAAAGAATATCTAATGATAAGTTTTCGTAGCAAGCACTAAAATATAAGTTAGAATATCCAAAATGTTAGTAATAATATAATAATTATGAATCTGTATTCGTTTAGTCAAGATATGCTTGTAGATAAAAGTTAGCCTATAGAAAAGTGAAGAAGTAAAGTAAGAAAAGAAGGTAGAATTTCAGTTTTAAGGAGTATGCTTTGAGAAGTAATAAGTATTTAGAAAAGTGAAGAAGTAAAGTAAGAAAAGAAGATAGAATTTCAGTTTTAAGGAGTATGCTTTGAGAAGTAATAAGTATTTAGAAAAGTGAAGAAGTAAAGTAAGTAAAGAATATCTAATGATAAGTTTTCGTAGCAAGCACTAAAATATAAGTTAGAATATCCAAAATGTTAGTAATAATATAATAATTATGAATCTGTATTCGTTTAGTCAAGATATGCTTGTAGATGAAAGTTAGCATTAGAAAAGTGAAGAAGTAAAGTAAGAAAAGAAGATAGAATTTCAGTTTTAAGGAGTATGCTTTGAGAAGTAATAAGTATTTAGAAAAGTGAAGAAGTAAAGTAAGAAAAGAAGATAGAATTTCAGTTTTAAGGAGTATGCTTTGAGAAGTAATAAGTATTTAGAAAAGTGAAGAAGTAAAGTAAGTAAAGAATATCTAATGATAAGTTTTCGTAGCAAGCACTAAAATATAAGTTAGAATATCCAAAATGTTAGTAATAATATAATAATTATGAATCTGTATTCGTTTAGTCAAGATATGCTTGTAGATGAAAGTTAGCATTAGAAAAGTGAAGAAGTGTAGATAGAATTTCAGTAAGGAGTATGCTTTGAGAAGTAATAAGTATTTAGAAAAGTGAAGAAGTAAAGTAAGAAAAGAAGATAGAATTTCAGTTTTAAGGAGTATGCTTTGAGAAGTAATAAGTATTTAGAAAAGTGAAGAAGTAAAGTAAGTAAAGAATATCTAATGATAAGTTTTCGTAGCAAGCACTAAAATATAAGTTAGAATATCCAAAATGTTAGTAATAATATAATAATTATGAATCTGTATTCGTTTAGTCAAGATATGCTTGTAGATAAAAGTTAGCCTATAGAAAAGTGAAGAAGTAAAGTAAGAAAAGAAGGTAGAATTTCAGTTTTAAGGAGTATGCTTTGAGAAGTAATAAGTATTTAGAAAAGTGAAGAAGTAAAGTAAGTAAAGAATATCTAATGATAAGTTTTCGTAGCAAGCACTAAAATATAAGTTAGAATATCCAAAATGTTAGTAATAATATAATAATTATGAATCTGTATTCGTTTAGTCAAGATATGCTTGTAGATGAAAGTTAGCCTATAGAAAAGTGAAGAAGTAAAGTAAGAAAAGAAGGTAGAATTTCAGTTTTAAGGAGTATGCTTTGAGAAGTAATAAGTATTTAGAAAAGTGAAGAAGTAAAGTAAGTAAAGAATATCTAATGATAAGTTTTCGTAGCAAGCACTAAAATATAAGTTAGAATATCCAAAATGTTAGTAATAATATAATAATTATGAATCTGTATTCGTTTAGTCAAGATATGCTTGTAGATGAAAGTTAGCATTAGAAAAGTGAAGAAGTAAAGTAAGAAAAGAAGATAGAATTTCAGTTTTGAGAAAGAATATCTAATGATAAGCTTTCGTAGAAGCACTAATAAGTATTTAGAATATGAAGAATGTTAGTAATAATATAGAAGATATGAATCTGTATTCAGTTTAGTCAAGAGTATGCTTGTAGATGAAAGTAATAAGCATTTAGAAAAGTGAAGAAGTAAAGTAAGAAAAGAAGATAGAATTTCAGTTTTAAGGAGTATGCTTTGAGAAGTAATAAGTATAGAAAAGTGAAGAAGTAAAGTAAGAAAAGAAGATAGAATTTCAGTTTTAAGGAGTATGCTTTGAGAAGTAATAAGTATTTAGAAAAGTGAAGAAGTAAAGTAAGTAAAGAATATCTAATGATAAGTTTTCGTAGCAAGCACTAAAATATAAGTTAGAATATCCAAAATGTTAGTAATAATATAATAATTATGAATCTGTATTCGTTTAGTCAAGATATGCTTGTAGATAAAAGTAATAAGTATTTAGAAAAGAAAAAAGATAGAATTTCAGTTTTAAAGAGTAAAGTAAGAAAAGAAGATAGAATTTCAGTTTTAAGGAGTATGCTTTGAGAAGTAATAAGT
Organism: Loxodes magnus; assembly: GCA_946699065.1. Taxonomy (NCBI): domain Eukaryota; phylum Ciliophora; class Karyorelictea; order Loxodida; family Loxodidae; genus Loxodes; species Loxodes magnus. The sequence goes on from CAMPDV010005581.1 coordinate 20,426, forward strand.
ATTTAGAAAAGTGAAGAAGTAAAGTAAGAAAAGAAGATAGAATTTCAGTTTTAAGGAGTATGCTTTGAGAAGTAATAAGTATTTAGAAAAGTGAAGAAGTAAAGTAAGTAAAGAATATCTAATGATAAGTTTTCGTAGCAAGCACTAAAATATAAGTTAGAATATCCAAAATGTTAGTAATAATATAATAATTATGAATCTGTATTCGTTTAGTCAAGATATGCTTGTAGATGAAAGTTAGCCTATAGAAAAGTGAAGAAGTAAAGTAAGAAAAGAAGGTAGAATTTCAGTTTTAAGGAGTATGAGAAGTAATAAGTATTTCGTGAAGCAAGCACTAAGAATAGAAGTTAGAATGTTCAGTAATAATATAAGGAGTATGCTTTGAGAAGTAATAAGTATTTAGAAAAGTGAAGAAGTAAAGTAAGTAAAGAATATCTAATGATAAGTTTTCGTAGCAAGCACTAAAATATAAGTTAGAATATCCAAAATGTTAGTAATAATATAATAATTATGAATCTGTATTCGTTTAGTCAAGATATGCTTGTAGATGAAAGTTAGCATTAGAAAAGTGAAGAAGTAAAGTAAGAAAAGAAGATAGAATTTCAGTTTTAAGGAGTATGCTTTGAGAAGTAATAAGTATTTAGAAAAGTGTAAAGTAAGAAAAGAAGATAGAATTTCAGTTTTAAGGAGTATGCTTTGAGAAGTAATAAGTATTTAGAAAAGTGAAGAAGTAAAGTAAGTAAAGAATATCTAATGATAAGTTTTCGTAGCAAGCACTAAAATATAAGTTAGAATATCCAAAATGTTAGTAATAATATAATAATTATGAATCTGTATTCGTTTAGTCAAGATATGCTTGTAGATGAAAGTTAGCATTAGAAAAGTGAAGAAGTAAAGTAAGAAAAGAAGATAGAATTTCAGTTTTAAGGAGTATGCTTTGAGAAGTAATAAGTATTTAGAAAAGTGAAGAAGTAAAGTAAGTAAAGAATATCTAATGATAAGTTTTCGTAGCAAGCACTAAAATATAAGTTAGAATATCCAAAATGTTAGTAATAATATAATAATTATGAATCTGTATTCGTTTAGTCAAGATATGCTTGTAGATGAAAGTTAGCATTAGAAAAGTGAAGAAGTAAAGTAAGAAAAGAAGATAGAATTTCAGTTTTAAGGAGTATGCTTTGAGAAGTAATAAGTATTTAGAAAAGTGAAGAAGTAAAGTAAGTAAAGAATATCTAATGATAAGTTTTCGTAGCAAGCACTAAAATATAAGTTAGAATATCCAAAATGTTAGTAATAATATAATAATTATGAATCTGTATTCGTTTAGTCAAGATATGCTTGTAGATGAAAGTTAGCCTATAGAAAAGTGAAGAAGTAAAGTAAGAAAAGAAGGTAGAATTTCAGTTTTAAGGAGTATGCTTTGAGAAGTAATAAGTATTTAGAAAAGTGAAGAAGTAAAGTAAGAAAAGAAGATAGAATTTCAGTTTTAAGGAGTATGCTTTGAGAAGTAATAAGTATTTAGAAAAGTGAAGAAGTAAAGTAAGTAAAGAATATCTAATGATAAGTTTTCGTAGCAAGCACTAAAATATAAGTTAGAATATCCAAAATGTTAGTAATAATATAATAATTATGAATCTGTATTCGTTTAGTCATGCTTGTAGATATAGCTGAAGAAGTGTAGAATAGAATTTCAGTAAGGAGTATGCTTTGAGAAGTAATAAGTATTTAGAAAAGTGAAGAAGTAAAGTAAGAAAAGAAGATAGAATTTCAGTTTTAAGGAGTATGCTTTGAGAAGTAATAAGTATTTAGAAAAGTGAAGAAGTAAAGTAAGTAAAGAATATCTAATGATAAGTTTTCGTAGCAAGCACTAAAATATAAGTTAGAATATCCAAAATGTTAGTAATAATATAATAATTATGAATCTGTATTCGTTTAGTCAAGATATGCTTGTAGATGAAAGTTAGCCTATAGAAAAGTGAAGAAGTAAAGTAAGAAAAGAAGGTAGAATTTCAGTTTTAAGGAGTATGCTTTGAGAAGTAATAAGTATTTAGAAAAGTGAAGAAGTAAAGTAAGTAAAGAATATCTAATGATAAGTTTTCGTAGCAAGCACTAAAATATAAGTTAGAATATCCAAAATGTTAGTAATAATATAATAATTATGAATCTGTATTCGTTTAGTCAAGATATGCTTGTAGATGAAAGTTAGCATTAGAAAAGTGAAGAAGTAAAGTAAGAAAAGAAGATAGAATTTCAGTTTTAAGGAGTATGCTTTGAGAAGTAATAAGTATTTAGAAAAGTGAAGAAGTAAAGTAAGAAAAGAAGATAGAATTTCAGTTTTAAGGAGTATGCTTTGAGAAGTAATAAGTATTTAGAAAAGTGAAGAAGTAAAGTAAGTAAAGAATATCTAATGATAAGTTTTCGTAGCAAGCACTAAAATATAAGTTAGAATATCCAAAATGTTAGTAATAATATAATAATTATGAATCTGTATTCGTTTAGTCAAGATATGCTTGTAGATAAAAGTTAGCATTAGAAAAGTGAAGAAGTAAAGTAAGAAAAGAAGATAGAATTTCAGTTTTAAGGAGTATGCTTTGAGAAGTAATAAGTATTTAGAAAAGTGAAGAAGTAAAGTAAGAAAAGAAGATAGAATTTCAGTTTTAAGGAGTATGCTTTGAGAAGTAATAAGTATTTAGAAAAGTGAAGAAGTAAAGTAAGTAAAGAATATCTAATGATAAGTTTTCGTAGCAAGCACTAAAATATAAGTTAGAATATCCAAAATGTTAGTAATAATATAATAATTATGAATCTGTATTCGTTTAGTCATGCTTGTAGATATAGCATTAGAAAAGTTGTAAGAAAAGAAGATAGAATTTCAGTTATGCTTTGAGAAGTAATAAGTATTTAGAAAAGTGAAGAAGTAAAGTAAGAAAAGAAGATAGAATTTCAGTTTTAAGGAGTATGCTTTGAGAAGTAATAAGTATTTAGAAAAGTGAAGAAGTAAAGTAAGTAAAGAATATCTAATGATAAGTTTTCGTAGCAAGCACTAAAATATAAGTTAGAATATCCAAAATGTTAGTAATAATATAATAATTATGAATCTGTATTCGTTTAGTCAAGATATGCTTGTAGATAAAAGTTAGCCTATAGAAAAGTGAAGAAGTAAAGTAAGAGAATTTCAGTTTTAAGGAGTATGCTTTGAGAAGTAATAATTATTTAGAAAAGTGAAGAAGCAAAGTAAGTAAAGAATATCTAATGATAAGTTTTCGTAGCAAGCACTAAAATATAAGTTAGAATATCCAAAATGTTAGTAATAATATAATAATTATGAATCTGTATTCGTTTAGTCAAGATATGCTTGTAGATGAAAGTTAGCATTAGAAAAGTGAAGAAGTAAAGTAAGAAAAGAAGATAGAATTTCAGTTTTAAGGAGTATGCTTTGAGAAGTAATAAGTATTTAGAAAAGTGAAGAAGTAAAGTAAGTAAAGAATATCTAATGATAA
>CAMPDV010005582.1:0-23325 GCA_946699065.1 Loxodes magnus
TTTAAATATTCAATACTTATCAATGCATAATACTTAAAACTGAAATTCTATCTTCTTTTCTTACTTTACTTTTTCACTTTTCTAAATACTTATTACTTCTCAAAACATAATACTTAAAACTGAAATTCTATCTTCTTTTCTTACTTTACTTCTTTACTTTTCAAAATACTTATTACTTCTCAAAACATACTCCTTAAAACTGAAATTCTTTCTTCTTTTCTTACTTTACTTCTTCACTTTTCTAAATACTTATTACTTCTCAAAACATAATACTTAAAACTGAATTTATATTTTCTTTTCTTACTTTACTTCTTCACTTTTCTAAATACTTATTACTTCTCAAAACATACTCCTTAAAACTGAAATTCTTTCTTCTTTTATTACTTTACTTATTCACTTTTCTAAATACTTATTACTTCTCAAAGCATACTCCTTAAAACTGAAATTCTATCTTCTTTTCTTACTTCACTTATTCGCTTTTCAAAATACTTATTACTTCTCAAAACATACTCCTTAAAACTGAAATTCTTTTTTCTTTTCTTACTTTACTTCTTCACTTTTCTAAATACTTATTACTTCTCAAAACATACTCCTTAAAACTGAAATTCTTTCTTCTTTTCTTACTTTACTTCTTCACTTTTTTAAATACTTATTACTTCTCAAAACATAATTCTTAAAACTGAAATTCTTTCTTCTTTTCTTACTTTACTTCTTCACTTTTCAAAATACTTATTACTTCTCAAAACATACTCCTTAAAACTGAAATTCTTTCTTCTTTTCTTACTTCACTTATTCGCTTTTCAAAATACTTATTACTTCTTAAACATACTCCTTAAAACTGAATTTATATTTTCTTTTCTTACTTTACTTCTTCACTTTTTTAAATATTCAATACTTATCAATGCATACTCCTTAAAACTGAAATTCTATCTTCTTTTCTTACTTTACTTCTTTACTTTTCTAAATACTTATTACTTCTCAAAACATACTCCTTAAAACTGAAATTCTTTCTTCTTTTCTTACTTTACTTCTTCACTTTTCTAAATACTTATTACTTCTCAAAACATAATACTTAAAACTGAAATTCTATCTTCTTTTATTACTTTACTTCTTCACTTTTCTAAATACTTATTACTTCTCAAAACATACTCCTTAAAACTGAAATTCTTTCTTCTTTTCTTACTTCACTTATTCGCTTTTCAAAATACTTATTACTTCTCAAAACATACTCCTTAAAACTGAAATTCTTTCTTCTTTTCTTACTTTACTTCTTCACTTTTCTAAATACTTATTACTTCTTAAACATACTCCTTAAAACTGAATTTATATTTTCTTTTCTTACTTTACTTCTTCACTTTTTTAAATATTCAATACTTATCAATGCATACTCCTTAAAACTGAAATTCTATCTTCTTTTCTTACTTTACTTCTTTACTTTTCTAAATACTTATTACTTCTCAAAACATACTCCTTAAAACTGAAATTCTTTCTTCTTTTCTTACTTTACTTCTTCACTTTTTTAAATACTTATTACTTCTCAAAACATAATACTTAAAACTGAAATTCTATCTTCTTTTCTTACTTTACTTCTTCACTTTTCTAAATACTTATTACTTCTCAAAGCATACTCCTTAAAACTGAATTTATATTTTCTTTTCTTACTTTACTTCTTCACTTTTTTAAATATTCAATACTTATCAATGCATAATACTTAAAACTGAAATTCTATCTTCTTTTCTTACTTTACTTCTTCACTTTTCTAAATACTTATTACTTCTCAAAACATACTCCTTAAAACTGAAATTCTATCTTCTTTTCTTGCTTTACTTCTTTACTTTTCTAAATACTTATTACTTCTCAAAACATACTCCTTAAAACTGAAATTCTATCTTCTTTTATTGCTTTACTTCTTCACTTTTCTAAATACTTATTACTTCTTAAACATACTCCTTATAACTGAATTTATATTTTCTTTTCTTACTTTACTTATTCACTTTTCTAAATACTTATTACTTCTCAAAACATAATACTTAAAACTGAAATTCTATCTTCTTTTATTACTTTACTTCTTCACTTTTCTAAATACTTATTATTTCTCAAAGCATACTCCTTAAAACTGAATTTATATTTTCTTTTATTACTTTACTTCTTCACTTTTTTAAATACTTATTACTTCTCAAAACATAATACTTAAAACTGAAATTCTATCTTCTTTTCTTACTTTACTTCTTCACTTTTCTAAATACTTATTACTTCTCAAAACATACTCCTTAAAACTGAAATTCTTTCTTCTTTTCTTACTTTACTTCTTCACTTTTCTAAATACTTATTACTTCTCAAAGCATACTCCTTAAAACTGAATTTATATTTTCTTTTCTTACTTTACTTCTTCACTTTTTTAAATATTCAATACTTATCAATGCATAATACTTAAAACTGAAATTCTATCTTCTTTTCTTACTTTACTTCTTTACTTTTCTAAATACTTATTACTTCTCAAAACATACTCCTTAAAACTGAAATTCTTTCTTCTTTTCTTACTTCACTTATTCGCTTTTCAAAATACTTATTACTTCTCAAAACATACTCCTTAAAACTGAAATTCTATCTTCTTTTCTTACTTTACTTCTTTACTTTTTTAAATACTTATTACTTCTCAAAACATACTCCTTAAAACTGAATTTATATTTTCTTTTCTTACTTTACTTCTTCACTTTTTTAAATATTCAATACTTATCAATGCATACTCCTTAAAACTGAAATTCTTTCTTCTTTTCTTACTTTACTTCTTCACTTTTCTAAATACTTATTACTTCTCAAAACATACTCCTTAAAACTGAATTTATATTTTCTTTTCTTACTTTACTTCTTCACTTTTCTAAATACTTATTACTTCTCAAAACATACTCCTTAAAACTGAAATTCTATCTTCTTTTATTACTTTACTTCTTCACTTTTCTAAATACTTATTACTTCTTAAACATACTCAATAAAACTGAAATTCTATCTTCTTTTCTTACTTCACTTATTCGCTTTTTTAAATACTTATTACTTCTCACAACATACTCCTTAAAACTGAAATTCTTTCTTCTTTTCTTACTTTACTTCTTTACTTTTCTAAATACTTATTACTTCTTAAACATACTCCTTAAAACTGAAATTCTATCTTCTTTTCTTACTTTACTTCTTCACTTTTCTAAATACTTATTACTTCTCAAAACATACTCCTTAAAACTGAAATTCTTTCTTCTTTTCTTACTTTACTTCTTCACTTTTCTAAATACTTATTACTTCTCAAAACATACTCCTTAAAACTGAAATTCTTTCTTCTTTTCTTACTTCACTTATTCGCTTTTCTAAATACTTATTACTTCTCAAAACATACTCCTTAAAACTGAAATTCTTTCTTCTTTTCTTACTTTACTTCTTCACTTTTCTAAATACTTATTACTTCTCAAAACATACTCCTTAAAACTGAAATTCTTTCTTCTTTTCTTACTTTACTTCTTCACTTTTCTAAATACTTATTACTTCTCAAAACATACTCCTTAAAACTGAAATTCTTTCTTCTTTTCTTACTTTACTTCTTCACTTTTCTAAATACTTATTACTTCTTAAACATACTCCTTAAAACTGAATTTATATTTTCTTTTCTTACTTTACTTCTTCACTTTTCTAAATACTTATTACTTCTCAAAACATACTCCTTAAAACTGAAATTCTATCTTCTTTTCTTACTTTACTTCTTCACTTTTCTAAATACTTATTACTTCTTAAACATACTCCTTAAAACTGAATTTATATTTTCTTTTCTTACTTTACTTCTTCACTTTTCTAAATACTTATTACTTCTCAAAACATAATACTTAAAACTGAAATTCTATCTTCTTTTCTTACTTTACTTCTTCACTTTTCTAAATACTTATTACTTCTCAAAACATACTCCTTAAAACTGAAATTCTTTCTTCTTTTCTTACTTTACTTCTTCACTTTTCTAAATACTTATTACTTCTCAAAGCATACTCCTTAAAACTGAATTTATATTTTCTTTTCTTACTTTACTTCTTCACTTTTCTAAATACTTATTACTTCTCAAAACATACTCCTTAAAACTGAAATTCTTTCTTCTTTTCTTACTTTACTTCTTCACTTTTCTAAATACTTATTACTTCTCAAAGCATACTCCTTAAAACTGAATTTATATTTTCTTTTCTTACTTTACTTCTTCACTTTTTTAAATATTCAATACTTATCAATGCATAATACTTAAAACTGAAATTCTATCTTCTTTTCTTACTTTACTTCTTTACTTTTCTAAATACTTATTACTTCTCAAAACATACTCCTTAAAACTGAATTTATATTTTCTTTTCTTACTTTACTTCTTCACTTTTCTAAATACTTATTACTTCTCAAAACATACTCCTTAAAACTGAAATTCTTTCTTCTTTTATTACTTTACTTCTTCACTTTTCTAAATACTTATTACTTCTTAAACATACTCCTTATAACTGAATTTATATTTTCTTTTCTTACTTTACTTCTTCACTTTTCTAAATACTTATTACTTCTCAAAACATAATACTTAAAACTGAAATTCTATCTTCTTTTCTTACTTTACTTCTTCACTTTTCTAAATACTTATTACTTCTCAAAACATACTCCTTAAAACTGAAATTCTATCTTCTTTTCTTACTTTACTTCTTTACTTTTCTAAATACTTATTACTTCTCAAAACATACTCCTTAAAACTGAAATTCTTTCTTCTTTTCTTACTTCACTTATTCGCTTTTCAAAATACTTATTACTTCTCAAAACATACTCCTTAAAACTGAAATTCTATCTTCTTTTCTTACTTTACTTCTTTACTTTTTTAAATACTTATTACTTCTCAAAACATACTCCTTAAAACTGAAATTCTATCTTCTTTTCTTACTTTACTTTTTCACTTTTCTAAATACTTATTACTTCTCAAAACATAATACTTAAAACTGAAATTCTATCTTCTTTTATTACTTTACTTCTTCACTTTTCTAAATACTTATTACTTCTCAAAACATACTCCTTAAAACTGAAATTCTTTCTTCTTTTCTTACTTTACTTCTTCACTTTTCTAAATACTTATTACTTCTCAAAGCATACTCCTTAAAACTGAATTTATATTTTCTTTTCTTACTTTACTTCTTCACTTTTTTAAATATTCAATACTTATCAATGCATAATACTTAAAACTGAAATTCTATCTTCTTTTCTTACTTTACTTCTTTACTTTTCTAAATACTTATTACTTCTCAAAACATACTCCTTAAAACTGAAATTCTTTCTTCTTTTCTTACTTTACTTCTTCACTTTTCTAAATACTTATTACTTCTCAAAACATACTCCTTAAAACTGAAATTCTTTCTTCTTTTATTACTTTACTTCTTCACTTTTCTAAATACTTATTACTTCTCAAAACATACTCCTTAAAACTGAAATTCTATCTTCTTTTCTTACTTTACTTCTTCACTTTTCTAAATACTTATTACTTCTCAAAACATAATACTTAAAACTGAAATTCTATCTTCTTTTCTTACTTTACTTCTTCACTTTTCTAAATACTTATTACTTCTCAAAACATACTCCTTAAAACTGAAATTCTTTCTTCTTTTCTTACTTCACTTATTCGCTTTTCAAAATACTTATTACTTCTCAAAACATACTCCTTAAAACTGAATTTATATTTTCTTTTCTTACTTTACTTCTTCACTTTTTTAAATATTCAATACTTATCAATGCATAATACTTAAAACTGAAATTCTTTCTTCTTTTCTTACTTTACTTCTTCACTTTTCTAAATACTTATTACTTCTCAAAACATACTCCTTAAAACTGAAATTCTTTCTTCTTTTCTTACTTTACTTCTTCACTTTTCTAAATACTTATTACTTCTTAAACATACTCCTTAAAACTGAATTTATATTTTCTTTTCTTACTTTACTTCTTCACTTTTCTAAATACTTATTACTTCTCAAAACATACTCCTTAAAACTGAAATTCTATCTTCTTTTCTTACTTTACTTATTCACTTTTCTAAATACTTATTATTTCTCAAAGCATACTCCTTAAAACTGAAATTATATTTTCTTTTCTTACTTTACTTCTTCACTTTTTTAAATATTCAATACTTATCAATGCATAATACTTAAAACTGAAATTCTTTCTTCTTTTCTTACTTTACTTCTTCACTTTTCTAAATACTTATTACTTCTCAAAACATACTCCTTAAAACTGAAATTCTTTCTTCTTTTCTTACTTTACTTCTTCACTTTTCTAAATACTTATTACTTCTCAAAGCATACTCCTTAAAACTGAATTTATATTTTCTTTTCTTACTTTACTTCTTCACTTTTTTAAATATTCAATACTTATCAATGCATAATACTTAAAACTGAAATTCTATCTTCTTTTCTTACTTTACTTCTTCACTTTTCTAAATACTTATTACTTCTCAAAACATACTCCTTAAAACTGAAATTCTTTCTTCTTTTCTTACTTTACTTCTTCACTTTTCTAAATATTCAATACTTATCAATGCATAATACTTAAAACTGAAATTCTTTCTTCTTTTCTTACTTTACTTCTTCACTTTTCTAAATATTCAATACTTATCAATGCATAATACTTAAAACTGAAATTCTTTCTTCTTTTATTACTTTACTTCTTCACTTTTCTAAATACTTATTACTTCTTAAACATACTCCTTAAAACTGAAATTCTATCTTCTTTTCTTACTTTACTTCTTTACTTTTCTAAATACTTATTACTTCTCAAAACATACTCCTTAAAACTGAAATTCTTTCTTCTTTTCTTACTTTACTTCTTCACTTTTCTAAATACTTATTACTTCTCAAAACATACTCCTTAAAACTGAAATTCTTTCTTCTTTTCTTACTTTACTTCTTCACTTTTCTAAATACTTATTACTTCTCAAAACATACTCCTTAAAACTGAAATTCTTTCTTCTTTTATTACTTTACTTATTCACTTTTCTAAATACTTATTACTTCTCAAAGCATACTCCTTAAAACTGAAATTCTATCTTCTTTTCTTACTTCACTTATTCGCTTTTCAAAATAATTATTACTTCTCAAAACATACTCCTTAAAACTGAAATTCTTTCTTCTTTTCTTACTTTACTTATTCACTTTTCTAAATACTTATTACTTCTCAAAGCATACTCCTTAAAACTGAATTTATATTTTCTTTTCTTACTTTACTTCTTCACTTTTTTAAATATTCAATACTTATCAATGCATAATACTTAAAACTGAAATTCTATCTTCTTTTCTTACTTTACTTCTTTACTTTTCTAAATACTTATTACTTCTCAAAACATAATACTTAAAACTGAAATTCTATCTTCTTTTCTTACTTCACTTATTCGCTTTTCAAAATACTTATTACTTCTCAAAACATACTCCTTAAAACTGAAATTCTTTCTTCTTTTCTTACTTTACTTCTTTACTTTTTTAAATACTTATTACTTCTCAAAACATACTCCTTAAAACTGAAATTCTATCTTCTTTTCTTACTTTACTTCTTCACTTTTCTAAATACTTATTACTTCTCAAAACATAATACTTAAAACTGAAATTCTTTCTTCTTTTCTTACTTTACTTCTTCACTTTTCTAAATACTTATTACTTCTCAAAACATACTCCTTAAAACTGAAATTCTTTCTTCTTTTATTACTTTACTTATTCACTTTTCTAAATACTTATTACTTCTCAAAGCATACTCCTTAAAACTGAAATTCTATCTTCTTTTCTTACTTCACTTATTCGCTTTTCAAAATACTTATTACTTCTCAAAACATACTCCTTAAAACTGAAATTCTTTCTTCTTTTCTTACTTTACTTCTTCACTTTTCTAAATACTTATTACTTCTCAAAACATAATACTTAAAACTGAAATTCTATCTTCTTTTCTTACTTTACTTCTTCACTTTTCTAAATACTTATTACTTCTCAAAACATACTCCTTAAAACTGAAATTCTTTCTTCTTTTCTTACTTTACTTCTTCACTTTTCTAAATATTCAATACTTATCAATGCATAATACTTAAAACTGAAATTCTATCTTCTTTTCTTACTTTACTTCTTCACTTTTTTAAATACTTATTACTTCTCAAAACATACTCCTTAAAACTGAAATTCTTTCTTCTTTTCTTACTTTACTTCTTCACTTTTCTAAATACTTATTACTTCTCAAAACATACTCCTTAAAACTGAAATTCTTTCTTCTTTTATTACTTTACTTCTTCACTTTTTTAAATACTTATTACTTCTCAAAACATACTCCTTAAAACTGAAATTCTATCTTCTTTTCTTACTTTACTTCTTCACTTTTCTAAATACTTATTACTTCTCAAAACATACTCCTTAAAACTGAAATTCTTTCTTCTTTTCTTACTTTACTTCTTCACTTTTCTAAATACTTATTACTTCTCAAAACATACTCCTTAAAACTGAAATTCTTTCTTCTTTTCTTACTTCACTTATTCGCTTTTCAAAATACTTATTACTTCTCAAAACATACTCCTTAAAACTGAAATTCTATCTTCTTTTCTTACTTTACTTCTTTACTTTTCTAAATACTTATTACTTCTCAAAACATACTCCTTAAAACTGAAATTCTTTCTTCTTTTCTTACTTTACTTCTTCACTTTTCTAAATACTTATTACTTCTCAAAACATACTCCTTAAAACTGAAATTCTTTCTTCTTTTCTTACTTTACTTCTTCACTTTTCTAAATACTTATTACTTCTTAAACATACTCCTTAAAACTGAATTTATATTTTCTTTTCTTACTTTACTTCTTCACTTTTCTAAATACTTATTACTTCTCAAAACATACTCCTTAAAACTGAAATTCTATCTTCTTTTCTTACTTTACTTATTCACTTTTCTAAATACTTATTACTTCTCAAAGCATACTCCTTAAAACTGAATTTATATTTTCTTTTCTTACTTTACTTCTTCACTTTTTTAAATATTCAATACTTATTAATGCATAATACTTAAAACTGAAATTCTATCTTCTTTTCTTACTTTACTTCTTCACTTTTCTAAATACTTATTACTTCTCAAAACATACTCCTTAAAACTGAAATTCTTTCTTCTTTTCTTACTTTACTTCTTCACTTTTCTAAATATTCAATACTTATCAATGCATAATACTTAAAACTGAAATTCTTTCTTCTTTTCTTACTTTACTTCTTCACTTTTCTAAATATTCAATACTTATCAATGCATAATACTTAAAACTGAAATTCTTTCTTCTTTTATTACTTTACTTCTTCACTTTTCTAAATACTTATTACTTCTTAAACATACTCCTTAAAACTGAAATTCTATCTTCTTTTCTTACTTTACTTCTTTACTTTTCTAAATACTTATTACTTCTCAAAACATACTCCTTAAAACTGAAATTCTTTCTTCTTTTCTTACTTTACTTCTTCACTTTTCTAAATACTTATTACTTCTCAAAACATACTCCTTAAAACTGAAATTCTTTCTTCTTTTATTACTTTACTTCTTCACTTTTCTAAATACTTATTACTTCTCAAAACATACTCCTTAAAACTGAAATTCTTTCTTCTTTTATTACTTTACTTATTCACTTTTCTAAATACTTATTACTTCTCAAAGCATACTCCTTAAAACTGAAATTCTATCTTCTTTTCTTACTTCACTTATTCGCTTTTCAAAATACTTATTACTTCTCAAAACATACTCCTTAAAACTGAAATTCTTTCTTCTTTTCTTACTTTACTTCTTCACTTTTTTAAATATTCAATACTTATCAATGCATAATACTTAAAACTGAAATTCTATCTTCTTTTCTTACTTTACTTCTTCACTTTTCTAAATACTTATTACTTCTCAAAACATACTCCTTAAAACTGAAATTCTTTCTTCTTTTATTACTTTACTTATTCACTTTTCTAAATATTCAATACTTATCAATGCATAATACTTAAAACTGAAATTCTTTCTTCTTTTCTTACTTTACTTCTTCACTTTTCTAAATACTTATTACTTCTCAAAGCATACTCCTTAAAACTGAATTTATATTTTCTTTTCTTACTTTACTTCTTCACTTTTTTAAATATTCAATACTTATCAATGCATAATACTTAAAACTGAAATTCTATCTTCTTTTCTTACTTTACTTCTTCACTTTTCTAAATACTTATTACTTCTCAAAACATAATACTTAAAACTGAAATTCTTTCTTCTTTTCTTACTTTACTTCTTCACTTTTCTAAATACTTATTACTTCTTAAACATACTCCTTAAAACTGAATTTATATTTTCTTTTCTTACTTTACTTCTTCACTTTTCTAAATACTTATTACTTCTCAAAACATACTCCTTAAAACTGAAATTCTATCTTCTTTTCTTACTTTACTTATTCACTTTTCTAAATACTTATTACTTCTCAAAGCATACTCCTTAAAACTGAATTTATATTTTCTTTTCTTACTTTACTTCTTCACTTTTCTAAATACTTATTACTTCTCAAAACATACTCCTTAAAACTGAAATTCTTTCTTCTTTTATTACTTTACTTATTCACTTTTCTAAATACTTATTACTTCTCAAAGCATACTCCTTAAAACTGAAATTCTATCTTCTTTTCTTACTTCACTTATTCGCTTTTCAAAATACTTATTACTTCTCAAAACATACTCCTTAAAACTGAAATTCTTTCTTCTTTTCTTACTTTACTTCTTCACTTTTCTAAATACTTATTACTTCTCAAAACATACTCCTTAAAACTGAAATTCTTTCTTCTTTTCTTACTTTACTTCTTCACTTTTCTAAATACTTATTACTTCTCAAAACATACTCCTTAAAACTGAAATTCTATCTTCTTTTCTTACTTTACTTCTTTACTTTTCTAAATACTTATTACTTCTCAAAACATACTCCTTAAAACTGAAATTCTTTCTTCTTTTCTTACTTTACTTCTTCACTTTTCTAAATACTTATTACTTCTCAAAACATACTCCTTAAAACTGAAATTCTTTCTTCTTTTCTTACTTTACTTCTTCACTTTTCTAAATACTTATTACTTCTCAAAACATACTCCTTAAAACTGAAATTCTTTCTTCTTTTATTACTTTACTTATTCACTTTTCTAAATACTTATTACTTCTCAAAGCATACTCCTTAAAACTGAAATTCTATCTTCTTTTCTTACTTCACTTATTCGCTTTTCAAAATACTTATTACTTCTCAAAACATACTCCTTAAAACTGAAATTCTTTCTTCTTTTCTTACTTTACTTCTTCACTTTTCTAAATACTTATTACTTCTCAAAACATACTCCTTAAAACTGAAATTCTTTCTTCTTTTCTTACTTTACTTCTTCACTTTTCTAAATACTTATTACTTCTCAAAACATACTCCTTAAAACTGAAATTCTATCTTCTTTTCTTACTTTACTTCTTCACTTTTCTAAATACTTATTACTTCTCAAAACATACTACTTAAAACTGAAATTCTATCTTCTTTTCTTACTTTACTTCTTCACTTTTCTAAATACTTATTACTTCTCAAAGCATACTCCTTAAAACTGAATTTATATTTTCTTTTCTTACTTTACTTCTTCACTTTTTTAAATATTCAATACTTATCAATGCATAATACTTAAAACTGAAATTCTATCTTCTTTTCTTACTTTACTTCTTCACTTTTCTAAATACTTATTACTTCTCAAAACATACTCCTTAAAACTGAAATTCTTCTTCTTTTCTTACTTTACTTCTTCACTTTTCTAAATATTCAATACTTATCAATGCATAATACTTAAAACTGAAATTCTTTCTTCTTTTCTTACTTTACTTCTTTTCTTACTTTACTTCTTCACTTTTCTAAATATTCAATACTTATCAATGCATAATACTTAAAACTGAAATTCTTTCTTCTTTTCTTACTTTACTTCTTCACTTTTCTAAATACTTATTACTTCTTAAACATACTCCTTAAAACTGAAATTCTATCTTCTTTTCTTACTTTACTTCTTCACTTTTCTAAATACTTATTACTTCTCAAAACATACTCCTTAAAACTGAAATTCTTTCTTCTTTTCTTACTTTACTTCTTTACTTTTTTAAATACTTATTACTTCTCAAAACATACTCCTTAAAACTGAAATTCTATCTTCTTTTCTTACTTTACTTCTTCACTTTTCTAAATACTTATTACTTCTCAAAACATACTACTTAAAACTGAAATTCTATCTTCTTTTCTTACTTTACTTCTTCACTTTTCTAAATACTTATTACTTCTCAAAACATACTCCTTAAAACTGAAATTCTTTCTTCTTTTCTTACTTTACTTCTTCACTTTTCTAAATACTTATTACTTCTTAAACATACTCCTTAAAACTGAAATTCTTTCTTCTTTTCTTACTTCACTTATTCGCTTTTCTAAATACTTATTACTTCTCAAAACATACTCCTTAAAACTGAAATTCTATCTTCTTTTCTTACTTTACTTCTTCACTTTTCTAAATACTTATTACTTCTCAAAACATACTCCTTAAAACTGAAATTCTTTCTTCTTTTCTTACTTTACTTCTTCACTTTTTTAAATACTTATTACTTCTTAAACATACTCCTTAAAACTGAAATTCTATCTTCATTTCTTACTTCGCTTATTCGCTTTTCTAAATACTTATTACTTCTTAAACATACTCCTTAAAACTGAAATTCTATCTTCTTTTATTACTTTACTTCTTTACTTTTCTAAATACTTATTATTTCTCAAAGCATACTCCTTAAAACTGAATTTATATTTTCTTTTCTTACTTTACTTCTTAACTTTTTTAAATACTTATTACTTCTCAAAACATACTCCTTAAAACTGAAATTCTTTCTTCTTTTCTTACTTCACTTATTCGCTTTTCAAAATACTTATTACTTCTCAAAACATACTCCTTAAAACTGAAATTCTATCTTCTTTTCTTACTTTACTTCTTTACTTTTCTAAATACTTATTACTTCTTAAACATACTCCTTAAAACTGAAATTCTTTCTTCTTTTCTTACTTCACTTATTCGCTTTTCTAAATACTTATTACTTCTCAAAACATACTCCTTAAAACTGAAATTCTATCTTCTTTTCTTACTTTACTTCTTCACTTTTCTAAATACTTATTACTTCTCAAAACATAATACTTAAAACTGAAATTCTTTCTTCTTTTCTTACTTTACTTCTTCACTTTTCTAAATACTTATTACTTCTCAAAACATACTCCTTAAAACTGAAATTCTTTCTTCTTTTCTTACTTTACTTCTTTACTTTTCAAAATACTTATTACTTCTCAAAACATACTCCTTAAAACTGAAATTCTATCTTCTTTTCTTACTTTACTTTTTCACTTTTCTAAATACTTATTACTTCTCAAAACATAATACTTAAAACTGAAATTCTTTCTTCTTTTCTTACTTTACTTCTTCACTTTTCTAAATACTTATTACTTCTCAAAGCATACTCCTTAAAACTGAATTTATATTTTCTTTTCTTACTTTACTTCTTCACTTTTTTAAATATTCAATACTTATCAATGCATAATACTTAAAACTGAAATTCTATCTTCTTTTCTTACTTTACTTCTTCACTTTTCTAAATACTTATTACTTCTCAAAACATACTCCTTAAAACTGAAATTCTTCTTCTTTTCTTACTTTACTTCTTCACTTTTCTAAATATTCAATACTTATCAATGCATAATACTTAAAACTGAAATTCTTTCTTCTTTTCTTACTTTACTTCTTCACTTTTCTAAATATTCAATACTTATCAATGCATAATACTTAAAACTGAAATTCTTTCTTCTTTTATTACTTTACTTCTTCACTTTTCTAAATACTTATTACTTCTTAAACATACTCCTTAAAACTGAAATTCTATCTTCTTTTCTTACTTTACTTCTTTACTTTTCTAAATACTTATTACTTCTCAAAACATACTCCTTAAAACTGAAATTCTATCTTCTTTTCTTACTTTACTTCTTCACTTTTCTAAATACTTATTACTTCTCAAAACATACTCCTTAAAACTGAAATTCTTTCTTCTTTTCTTACTTTACTTCTTCACTTTTCTAAATACTTATTACTTCTCAAAACATACTACTTAAAACTGAAATTCTATCTTCTTTTCTTACTTTACTTTTTCACTTTTATAAATACTTATTACTTCTTAAAGCATACTCCTTAAAACTGAAATTCTATCTTATTTTCTTACTTCACTTATTCGCTTTTCAAAATACTTATTACTTCTCAAAACATACTCCTTAAAACTGAAATTCTATCTTCTTTTCTTACTTTACTTCTTCACTTTTCTAAATACTTATTACTTCTCAAAACATACTCCTTAAAACTGAAATTCTATCTTCTTTTCTTACTTTACTTCTTCACTTTTCTAAATACTTATTACTTCTCAAAACATACTCCTTAAAACTGAAATTCTTTCTTCTTTTCTTACTTTACTTCTTCACTTTTCTAAATACTTATTACTTCTCAAAACATACTCCTTAAAACTGAAATTCTTTCTTCTTTTCTTACTTTACTTCTTTACTTTTTTAAATACTTATTACTTCTCAAAACATACTCCTTAAAACTGAAATTCTTCTTCTTTTCTTACTTTACTTCTTCACTTTTCTAAATATTCAATACTTCTCAAATGCATAATACTTAAAACTGAAATTCTTTCTTCTTTTCTTACTTTACTTCTTCACTTTTCTAAATACTTAATACTTCTCAATGCATACTACTTAAAACTGAAATTCTTTCTTCTTTTATTACTTTACTTCTTCACTTTTCTAAATACTTATTACTTCTTAAACATACTCCTTAAAACTGAAATTCTATCTTCTTTTCTTACTTTACTTCTTTACTTTTCTAAATACTTATTACTTCTCAAAACATACTCCTTAAAACTGAAATTCTTTCTTCTTTTCTTACTTTACTTCTTTACTTTTCTAAATACTTATTACTTCTCAAAACATACTCCTTAAAACTGAAATTCTATCTTCTTTTCTTACTTTACTTCTTCACTTTTCTAAATACTTATTACTTCTCAAAACATACTCCTTAAAACTGAAATTCTATCTTCTTTTCTTACTTTACTTCTTCACTTTTCTAAATACTTATTACTTCTCAAAACATACTCCTTAAAACTGAATTTATATTTTCTTTTCTTACTTTACTTCTTCACTTTTTTAAATATTCAATACTTATCTGCATACTCAATAAAACTGAAATTCTTTCTTCTTTTCTTACTTTACTTCTTTACTTTTCTAAATACTTATTACTTCTCAAAACATACTCCTTAAAACTGAAATTCTATCTTCTTTTCTTACTTTACTTCTTCACTTTTTTAAATACTTATTACTTCTCAATGCATACTACTTAAAACTGAAATTCTATCTTCTTTTCTTACTTTACTTCTTCACTTTTCTAAATACTTATTACTTCTCAAAACATACTACTTAAAACTGAAATTCTTTCTTCTTTTCTTACTTTACTTCTTCACTTTTCTAAATACTTATTACTTCTCAAAACATACTCCTTAAAACTGAAATTCTTTCTTCTTTTCTTACTTTACTTCTTTACTTTTTTAAATACTTATTACTTCTCAAAACATACTCCTTAAAACTGAAATTCTATCTTCTTTTCTTACTTTACTTCTTCACTTTTCTAAATACTTATTACTTCTCAAAACATACTACTTAAAACTGAAATTCTATCTTCTTTTCTTACTTTACTTTTTCACTTTTCTAAATACTTATTACTTCTCAAAGCATACTCCTTAAAACTGAAATTTATATCTTCTTTTCTTACTTTACTTCTTCACTTTTTTAAATATTCAATACTTATCAATGCATAATACTTAAAACTGAAATTCTATCTTCTTTTCTTACTTTACTTATTACTTTTCTAAATACTTATTACTTCTCAAAACATACTCCTTAAAACTGAAATTCTTTCTTCTTTTCTTACTTTACTTCTTCACTTTTTTAAATACTTATTACTTCTCAAAACATACTCCTTAAAACTGAAATTCTTTCTTCTTTTCTTACTTTACTTATTCACTTTTCTAAATACTTATTACTTCTCAAAACATACTCCTTAAAACTGAAATTCTATCTTCTTTTCTTACTTTACTTCTTCACTTTTCTAAATACTTATTACTTCTCAAAACATACTCCTTAAAACTGAAATTCTATCTTCTTTTCTTACTTTACTTCTTCACTTTTCTAAATACTTATTACTTCTCAAAACATACTCCTTAAAACTGAAATTCTATCTTCTTTTATTACTTTACTTCTTCACTTTTTTAAATACTTATTACTTCTCAAAACATAATACTTAAAACTGAAATTCTATCTTCTTTTCTTACTTTACTTCTTCACTTTTCTAAATACTTATTACTTCTCAAAACATACTCCTTAAAACTGAAATTCTATCTTCTTTTCTTACTTTACTTATTCACTTTTTTAAATACTTATTACTTCTTAAACATACTCCTTAAAACTGAAATTCTATCTTCTTTTCTTACTTTACTTCTTTACTTTTTTAAATACTTATTACTTCTCAAAACATACTCCTTAAAACTGAAATTCTATCTTCTTTTCTTACTTTACTTCTTCACTTTTCTAAATACTTATTACTTCTCAAAACATACTCCTTAAAACTGAAATTCTATCTTCTTTTCTTACTTTACTTCTTCACTTTTTTAAATACTTATTACTTCTCAAAACATACTCCTTAAAACTGAAATTCTTTCTTCTTTTCTTACTTCACTTATTCACTTTTTTAAATACTTATTACTTCTCAAAACATACTCCTTAAAACTGAAATTCTATCTTCTTTTCTTACTTTACTTCTTCACTTTTATAAATACTTATTACTTCTTAAACATACTCCTTAAAACTGAAATTCTATCTTCTTTTCTTACTTCACTTATTCGCTTTTCAAAATACTTATTACTTCTCAAAGCATACTCAATAAAACTGAAATTCTATCTTCTTTTCTTACTTTACTTCTTCACTTTTTTAAATACTTATTACTTCTCAATGCATACTCCTTAAAACTGAAATTCTATCTTCTTTTCTTACTTTACTTCTTCACTTTTTTAAATACTTATTACTTCTCAAAACATACTCCTTAAAACTGAAATTCTATCTTCTTTTCTTACTTTACTTCTTCACTTTTCTAAATACTTATTACTTCTTAAACATACTCCTTAAAACTGAATTTATATTTTCTTTTCTTACTTTACTTCTTCACTTTTCTAAATACTTATTACTTCTTAAACATACTCCTTAAAACTGAATTTATATTTTCTTTTCTTACTTTACTTCTTCACTTTTCTAAATACTTATTACTTCTCAAAACATACTCCTTAAAACTGAAATTCTATCTTCTTTTCTTACTTTACTTCTTCACTTTTCTAAATACTTATTACTTCTCAAAACATACTCCTTAAAACTGAAATTCTATCTTCTTTTCTTGCTTTACTTCTTCACTTTTCTAAATACATATTACTTCTCAAAACATACTCCTTAAAACTGAAATTCTTTCTTCTTTTCTTACTTCACTTACTTTTTAAATACTTATTACTTCTCAAAACATAATACTTAAAACTGAAATTCTATCTTCTTTTCTTACTTTACTTCTTTACTTTTCTAAATACTTATTACTTCTTAAACATACTCCTTAAAACTGAAATTCTATCTTCTTTTCTTACTTTACTTCACTTTTCACATTTATTACTTCTCAAAACATACTCCTTAAAACTGAAATTCTATCTTCTTTTATTACTTTACTTCTTCACTTTTCTAAATACTTATTACTTCTCAAAACATACTCCTTAAAACTGAATTTATATTTTCTTTTCTTACTTTACTTCTTCACTTTTTTAAATATTCAATACTTATCAATGCATACTCCTTAAAACTGAAATTCTTTCTTCTTTTTTACTTTACTTCTTTACTTTTTAAATACTTATTACTTCTCAAAACATTCTTAAAACTGAATTTATATTTTCTTTTCTTACTTTACTTCTTCACTTTTCTAAATACTTATTACTTCTCAAAACATACTCCTTAAAACTGAAATTCTTTCTTCTTTTCTTACTTTACTTCTTCACTTTTCTAAATACTTATTACTTCTCAAAACATACTCCTTAAAACTGAAATTCTTTCTTCTTTTCTTACTTTACTTCTTCACTTTTCTAAATACATATTACTTCTCAAAACATACTCCTTAAAACTGAAATTCTATCTTCTTTTCTTACTTTACTTCTTCACTTTTTTAAATACTTATTACTTCTCAAAACATAATCCTTAAAACTGAAATTCTATCTTCTTTTCTTACTTTACTTATTCACTTTTCTAAATATTAATACTTATCAATGCATAATACTTAAAACTGAAATTCTATCTTCTTTTCTTACTTTACTTCTTCACTTTTCTAAATATTCAATACTTATCAATGCATAATACTTAAAACTGAAATTCTTTCTTCTTTTATTACTTTACTTCTTCACTTTTCTAAATACTTATTACTTCTCAAAACATACTCCTTAAAACTGAAATTCTATCTTCTTTTCTTACTTTACTTATTCACTTTTCTAAATACTTATTACTTCTCAAAGCATACTCAATAAAACTGAATTTATATTTTCTTTTCTTACTTTACTTCTTCACTTTTTTAAATATTCAATACTTATCAATGCATAATACTTAAAACTGAAATTCTATCTTCTTTTCTTACTTTACTTCTTCACTTTTCTAAATACTTATTACTTCTCAAAGCATACTCCTTAAAACTGAAATTCTTTCTTCTTTTCTTACTTTACTTCTTCACTTTTCTAAATATTCAATACTTATCAATGCATAATACTTAAAACTGAAATTCTTTCTTCTTTTCTTACTTTACTTCTTCACTTTTCTAAATATTCAATACTTATCAATGCATAATACTTAAAACTGAAATTCTTTCTTCTTTTATTACTTTACTTCTTCACTTTTCTAAATACTTATTACTTCTTAAACATACTCCTTAAAACTGAAATTCTATCTTCTTTTCTTACTTTACTTCTTTACTTTTCTAAATACTTATTACTTCTCAAAACATACTCCTTAAAACTGAAATTCTTTCTTCTTTTCTTACTTTACTTCTTCACTTTTCTAAATACTTATTACTTCTCAAAACATACTCCTTAAAACTGAAATTCTTTCTTCTTTTCTTACTTTACTTCTTCACTTTTCTAAATACTTATTACTTCTCAAAACATACTCCTTAAAACTGAAATTCTATCTTCTTTTCTTACTTTACTTCTTCACTTTTCTAAATACTTATTATTTCTCAAAGCATACTCCTTAAAACTGAAATTCTATCTTCTTTTCTTACTTCACTTATTCGCTTTTCTAAATACTTATTACTTCTCAAAACATACTCCTTAAAACTGAAATTCTATCTTCTTTTCTTACTTTACTTCTTCACATTTCTAAATACTTATTACTTCTTAAACATACTCCTTATAACTGAATTTATATTTTCTTTTCTTACTTTACTTATTCACTTTTTTAAATATTCAATACTTATCAATGCATAATACTTAAAACTGAAATTCTATCTTCTTTTCTTACTTTACTTCTTCACTTTTCTAAATACTTATTACTTCTCAAAACATACTCCTTAAAACTGAAATTCTTCTTCTTTTCTTACTTTACTTCTTCACTTTTCAAAACATTTATTACTTCTCAAAACATACTCCTTAAAACTGAAATTCTATCTTCTTTTATTACTTTACTTCTTCACTTTTTTAAATATTCAATACTTATCAATGCATAATACTTAAAACTGAAATTTTATCTTATTTTCTTACTTTACTTATTCGCTTTTCAAAATACTTATTACTTCTCAAAGCATACTCAATAAAACTGAAATTCTATCTTCTTTTCTTACTTCACTTATTCGCTTTTTTAAATATTCAATACTTATCAAAACATACTCCTTAAAACTGAAATTCTATCTTCTTTTCTTACTTTACTTCTTTACTTTTCTAAATACTTATTACTTCTCAAAACATACTCCTTAAAACTGAAATTCTATCTTCTTTTCTTACTTCACTTATTCGCTTTTCAAAATACTTATTACTTCTCAAAGCATACTCAATAAAACTGAAATTCTTTCTTCTTTTATTACTTTACTTCTTCACTTTTATAAATACTTATTACTTCTTAAACATACTCCTTAAAACTGAAATTCTATCTTCTTTTCTTACTTCACTTATTCGCTTTTCAAAATACTTATTACTTCTCAAAGCATACTCAATAAAACTGAAATTCTATCTTCTTTTCTTACTTTACTTATTCACTTTTCTAAATACTTATTACTTCTCAAAGCATACTCAATAAAACTGAAATTCTATCTTCTTTTCTTACTTCACTTATTCGCTTTTTTAAATACTTATTACTTCTCACAACATACTCCTTAAAACTGAAATTCTTTCTTCTTTTCTTACTTTACTTCTTTACTTTTCTAAATACTTATTACTTCTTAAACATACTCCTTAAAACTGAAATTCTATCTTCTTTTCTTACTTTACTTCTTCACTTTTCTAAATACTTATTACTTCTCAAAACATACTCCTTAAAACTGAAATTCTATCTTCTTTTCTTACTTTACTTCTTCACTTTTCTAAATACTTATTACTTCTCAAAACATAATACTTAAAACTGAAATTCTATCTTCTTTTATTACTTTACTTCTTCACTTTTCTAAATACTTATTATTTCTCAAAGCATACTCCTTAAAACTGAAATTCTATCTTCTTTTCTTACTTCACTTATTCGCTTTTCTAAATACTTATTACTTCTCAAAACATACTCCTTAAAACTGAAATTCTATCTTCTTTTCTTACTTTACTTCTTCACTTTTCTAAATACTTATTACTTCTCAAAACATACTCCTTAAAACTGAAATTCTATCTTCTTTTCTTACTTTACTTCTTCACATTTCTAAATACTTATTACTTCTTAAACATACTCCTTATAACTGAATTTATATTTTCTTTTCTTACTTTACTTATTCACTTTTTTAAATATTCAATACTTATCAATGCATACTCCTTAAAACTGAAATTCTATCTTCTTTTCTTACTTCACTTATTCGCTTTTTTAAATATTCAATACTTATCAAAACATACTCCTTAAAACTGAAATTCTATCTTCTTTTCTTACTTTACTTCTTTACTTTTCTAAATACTTATTACTTCTCAAAACATACTCCTTAAAACTGAAATTCTATCTTCTTTTCTTACTTTACTTCTTCACTTTTCTAAATACTTATTACTTCTCAAAACATACTCCTTAAAACTGAAATTCTATCTTCTTTTCTTACTTTACTTCTTCACTTTTCAAAATACTTATTACTTCTCAAAACATACTCCTTAAAACTGAAATTCTTTCTTCTTTTATTACTTTACTTCTTCACTTTTCTAAATACTTATTACTTCTCAAAACATAATACTTAAAACTGAAATTCTATCTTCTTTTCTTACTTTACTTCTTTACTTTTCTAAATACTTATTACTTCTCAAAACATACTCCTTAAAACTGAAATTCTTTCTTCTTTTCTTACTTCACTTATTCGCTTTTCTAAATACTTATTACTTCTCAAAACATACTCCTTAAAACTGAAATTCTTTCTTCTTTTCTTACTTTACTTCTTCACTTTTCTAAATACTTATTACTTCTTAAACATACTCCTTAAAACTGAAATTCTTCTTCTTTTCTTACTTTACTTCTTCACTTTTCAAAATACTTATTACTTCTCAAAGCATACTCAATAAAACTGAAATTTTATCTTATTTTCTTACTTTACTTATTCGCTTTTCAAAATACTTATTACTTCTCAAAGCATACTCAATAAAACTGAAATTCTATCTTCTTTTCTTACTTCACTTATTCGCTTTTTTAAATATTCAATACTTATCAAAACATACTCCTTAAAACTGAAATTCTATCTTCTTTTCTTACTTTACTTCTTTACTTTTCTAAATACTTATTACTTCTCAAAACATACTCCTTAAAACTGAAATTCTATCTTCTTTTCTTACTTTACTTCTTCACTTTTCTAAATACTTATTACTTCTCAAAACATACTCCTTAAAACTGAAATTCTATCTTCTTTTCTTACTTTACTTCTTCACTTTTCAAAATACTTATTACTTCTTAAACATACTCCTTAAAACTGAAATTCTATCTTCTTTTCTTACTTCACTTATTCGCTTTTCAAAATACTTATTACTTCTCAAAGCATACTCAATAAAACTGAAATTCTATCTTCTTTTCTTACTTTACTTATTCACTTTTCTAAATACTTATTACTTCTCAAAGCATACAAAATAAAACTGAAATTCTATCTTCTTTTCTTACTTCACTTATTCGCTTTTTTAAATACTTATTACTTCTCACAACATACTCCTTAAAACTGAAATTCTTTCTTCTTTTCTTACTTTACTTCTTTACTTTTCTAAATACTTATTACTTCTCAAAGCATACTCAATAAAACTGAAATTCTATCTTCTTTTCTTACTTTACTTATTCGCTTTTCAAAATACTTATTACTTCTCAAAGCATACTCAATAAAACTGAAATTCTATCTTCTTTTCTTACTTCACTTATTCGCTTTTTTAAATATTCAATACTTATCAAAACATACTCCTTAAAACTGAAATTCTATCTTCTTTTCTTACTTTACTTCTTTACTTTTCTAAATACTTATTACTTCTCAAAACATACTCCTTAAAACTGAAATTCTATCTTCTTTTCTTACTTTACTTCTTCACTTTTCTAAATACTTATTACTTCTCAAAACATACTCCTTAAAACTGAAATTCTATCTTCTTTTCTTACTTCACTTATTCGCTTTTTTAAATACTTATTACTTCTCAAAGCATACTCAATAAAACTGAAATTCTATCTTCTTTTCTTACTTTACTTCTTCACTTTTCTAAATACTTATTACTTCTCAAAACATACTCCTTAAAACTGAAATTCTTTCTTCTTTTCTTACTTTACTTCTTCACTTTTCTAAATACTTATTACTTCTCAAAACATACTCCTTAAAACTGAAATTCTATCTTCTTTTCTTACTTTACTTCTTCACTTTTCTAAATACTTATTATTTCTCAAAGCATACTCCTTAAAACTGAAATTCTATCTTCTTTTCTTACTTCACTTATTCGCTTTTCT
>CAMPDV010005583.1:0-24447 GCA_946699065.1 Loxodes magnus
AAAAAACAGAAAAATTGCTCAATACTTTCTCTTTCTAAACACTATCACTCGTTTTTACTCGCTTTTATTAAATTAAAGTTATAACTTTCTTTAAACTCACTTTTCTCCTCATCTTTTACTCCTCTTAATTCACATCAAAAACAGAAAAATTGCTCAATACTTTCTCTTTCTAAACACTATCACTCGTTTTTACTCACTTTTATTAAATTAAAGTTATAACTTTCTTTAAACTCACTTTTCTCCTCATCTTTTACTCCTTTCATTAACTTCTAAAACAGAAAAATTGCTCAATACTTTCTCTTTCTAAACACTATCACTCGTTTTTACTCGCTTTTATTAAATTAAAGTTATAACTTTCTTTAAACTCACTTTTCTCCTCATCTTTTACTCCTTTCATTCACTTCTAAAACAGAAAAATTGCTCAATACTTTCTCTTTCTAAACACCATCACTCGCACTTTTTACTCACTTTTATTAAGATAAAGTCATCACTTTCTTTAAACTCACTTTTCGCCTCATCTTTTGATCCTTTTCATTCACTTCTAAAACAGAAAAATTGCTCAATACTTTCTCTTTCTAAACACCATCACTCGCACTTTTTACTCACTTTTATTAAGATAAAGTTATCACTTTCTTTAAACTCACTTTTCGCCTCATCTTTGATCCTTTTCATTCACTTCTAAAACAGAAAAATGTCTAAATACTTTCTCTTTCAAAACACCATCACTCGCACTTTTTACTCACTTTTATTAAATTAAAGTTATCACTTTCTTTAAACTCACTTTTCTCCTCATCTTTCACTCCTTTTCATTCACTTCAAAAACAGAAAAATGTCTAAATACTTTCTCTTTCAAAACACCATCACTCGCACTTTTTACTCACTTTTATTAAATTAAAGTTATAACTTTCTTTAAACTCACTTTTCTCCTCATCTTTTGCTCCTTTTCATTCACATCAAAAACAGAAAAATTGCTCAATACTTTCTCTTTCTAAACACTATTACTCGTTTTTACTCGCTTTTATTAAATTAAAGTTATAACTTTCTTTAAACTCACTTTTCTCCTCATCTTTTACTCCTCTTCATTCACTTCTAAAACAGAAAAATTGCTCAATACTTTCTCTTTCTTAACACCGTTACTCGTTTTTACTCACTTTTATTAAATTAAAGTTATAACTTTCTTTAAACTCACTTTTCTCCTCATCTTTTGCTCCTTTTCATTCACATCAAAAACAGAAAAATTGCTCAATACTTTCTCTTTCTAAACACTATTACTCGTTTTTACTCGCTTTTATTAAATTAAAGTTATAACTTTCTTTAAACTCACTTTTCTCCTCATCTTTTACTCCTCTTCATTCACTTCTAAAACAGAAAAATTGCTCAATACTTTCTCTTTCTAAACACTATCACTCGTTTTTACTCGCTTTTATTAAATTAAAGTTATAACTTTCTTTAAACTCACTTTTCTCCTCATCTTTTACTCCTTTCATTAACTTCAAAAAACTGAAAAATTTCTCAATACTTTCTCTTTCTTAAAACCGTTACTCGTTTTTACTCGTTTTTATTAAATTAAAGTTATAACTTTCTTTAAACTCACTTT
This sequence comes from Loxodes magnus, assembly GCA_946699065.1. NCBI lineage: Eukaryota > Ciliophora > Karyorelictea > Loxodida > Loxodidae > Loxodes > Loxodes magnus. The sequence goes on from CAMPDV010005583.1 coordinate 1,598, forward strand.
TCTCCTCATCTTTTACTCCTCTTCATTCACTTCTAAAACTGAAAAATTGCTCAATACTTTCTCTTTCTAAACACTATCACTCGTTTTTACTCGCTTTTATTAAATTAAAGTTATAACTTTCTTTAAACTCACTTTTCTCCTCATCTTTTACTCCTCTTAATTCACATCAAAAACAGAAAAATTGCTCAATACTTTCTCTTTCTAAACACTATCACTCGTTTTTACTCGCTTTTATTAAATTAAAGTTATAACTTTCTTTAAACTCACTTTTCTCCTCATCTTTTACTCCTCTTAATTCACATCAAAAACAGAAAAATTGCTCAATACTTTCTCTTTCTAAACACTATCACTCGTTTTTACTCGCTTTTATTAAATTAAAGTTATAACTTTCTTTAAACTCACTTTTCTCCTCATCTTTTACTCCTTTCATTAACTTCAAAAAACTGAAAAATTTCTCAATACTTTCTCTTTCTTAAAACCGTTACTCGTTTTTACTCGCTTTTATTAAATTAAAGTTATAACTTTCTTTAAACTCACTTTTCTCCTCATCTTTTACTCCTTTCATTAACTTCAAAAAACAGAAAAATTGCTCAATACTTTCTCTTTCTAAACACTATCACTCGTTTTTACTCGCTTTTATTAAATTAAAGTTATAACTTTCTTTAAACTCACTTTTCTCCTCATCTTTTACTCCTCTTCATTCACTTCTAAAACAGAAAAATTGCTCAATACTTTCTCTTTCTAAACACCATCACTCGCATTTTTTACTCACTTTAATTTAAATTAAAGTTATAACTTTCTTTAAACTCACTTTTCTCCTCATCTTTTACTCCTCTTAATTCACATCAAAAACAGAAAAATTGCTCAATACTTTCTCTTTCTAAACACTATCACTCGTTTTTACTCACTTTTATTAAATTAAAGTTATAACTTTCTTTAAACTCACTTTTCTCCTCATCTTTTACTCCTTTCATTCACTTCTAAAACAGAAAAATTGCTCAATACTTTCTCTTTCTAAACACTATCACTCGTTTTTACTCGCTTTTATTAAATTAAAGTTATAACTTTCTTTAAACTCACTTTTCTCCTCATCTTTTACTCCTTTCATTAACTTCAAAAAACAGAAAAATTGCTCAATACTTTCTCTTTCTAAACACTATCACTCGTTTTTACTCGCTTTTATTAAATTAAAGTTATAACTTTCTTTAAACTCACTTTTCTCCTCATCTTTTACTCCTCTTCATTCACTTCTAAAACAGAAAAATTGCTCAATACTTTCTCTTTCTAAACACCATCACTCGCATTTTTTACTCACTTTAATTTAAATTAAAGTTATAACTTTCTTTAAACTCACTTTTCTCCTCATCTTTTACTCCTCTTCATTCACTTCTAAAACAGAAAAATTGCTCAATACTTTCTCTTTCTAAACACTATTACTCGTTTTTACTCGCTTTTATTAAATTAAAGTTATAACTTTCTTTAAACTCACTTTTCTCCTCATCTTTTACTCCTCTTCATTCACTTCTAAAACAGAAAAATTGCTCAATACTTTCTCTTTCTTAACACCGTTACTCGTTTTTACTCACTTTTATTAAATTAAAGTTATAACTTTCTTTAAACTCACTTTTCTCCTCATCTTTTACTCCTCTTCATTCACTTCTAAAACAGAAAAATTGCTCAATACTTTCTCTTTCTTAACACCGTTACTCGTTTTTACTCACTTTTATTAAATTAAAGTTATAACTTTCTTTAAACTCACTTTTCTCCTCATCTTTTGCTCCTTTTCATTCACATCAAAAACAGAAAAATTGCTCAATACTTTCTCTTTCTAAACACTATTACTCGTTTTTACTCGCTTTTATTAAATTAAAGTTATAACTTTCTTTAAACTCACTTTTCTCCTCATCTTTTACTCCTCTTCATTCACTTCTAAAACAGAAAAATTGCTCAATACTTTCTCTTTCTAAACACCGTTACTCGTTTTTACTCACTTTTATTAAATTAAAGTTATCACTTTCTTTAAACTCACTTTTATCCTCATCTTTTACTCCTCTTCATTCACTTCTAAAACAGAAAAATTGCTCAATACTTTCTCTTTCTAAACACTATCACTCGTTTTTACTCGCTTTTATTAAATTAAAGTTATAACTTTCTTTAAACTCACTTTTCTCCTCATCTTTTACTCCTCTTCATTCACTTCTAAAACAGAAAAATTGCTCAATACTTTCTCTTTCTAAACACTATCACTCGTTTTTACTCGCTTTTATTAAATTAAAGTTATAACTTTCTTTAAACTCACTTTTCTCCTCATCTTTTACTCCTCTTCATTCACTTCTAAAACTGAAAAATTTCTCAATACTTTCTCTTTCTTAAAACCGTTACTCGTTTTTACTCGTTTTTATTAAATTAAAGTTATAACTTTCTTTAAACTCACTTTTCTCCTCATCTTTTACTCCTCTTCATTCACTTCTAAAACTGAAAAATTGCTCAATACTTTCTCTTTCTAAACACTATCACTCGTTTTTACTCGCTTTTATTAAATTAAAGTTATAACTTTCTTTAAACTCACTTTTCTCCTCATCTTTTACTCCTCTTAATTCACATCAAAAACAGAAAAATTGCTCAATACTTTCTCTTTCTAAACACTATCACTCGTTTTTACTCACTTTTATTAAATTAAAGTTATAACTTTCTTTAAACTCACTTTTCTCCTCATCTTTTACTCCTTTCATTCACTTCTAAAACAGAAAAATTGCTCAATACTTTCTCTTTCTTAACACCGTTACTCGTTTTTACTCGCTTTTATTAAATTAAAGTTATAACTTTCTTTAAACTCACCTTTCTCCTCATCTTTTACTCCTTTCATTAACTTCAAAAAACAGAAAAATTGCTCAATACTTTCTCTTTCTTAACACTATCACTCGTTTTTACTCGCTTTTATTAAATTAAAGTTATAACTTTCTTTAAACTCACTTTTCTCCTCATCTTTTACTCCTTTCATTAACTTCAAAAAACAGAAAAATTGCTCAATACTTTCTCTTTCTAAACACTATCACTCGTTTTTACTCGCTTTTATTAAATTAAAGTTATAACTTTCTTTAAACTCACTTTTCTCCTCATCTTTTACTCCTCTTCATTCACTTCTAAAACAGAAAAATTGCTCAATACTTTCTCTTTCTAAACACCATCACTCGCATTTTTTACTCACTTTAATTAAATTAAAGTTATAACTTTCTTTAAACTCACTTTTCTCCTCATCTTTTACTCCTTTCATTCACTTCTAAAACAGAAAAATTGCTCAATACTTTCTCTTTCTAAACACTATCACTCGTTTTTACTCGCTTTTATTAAATTAAAGTTATAACTTTCTTTAAACTCACTTTTCTCCTCATCTTTTACTCCTCTTCATTCACTTCTAAAACAGAAAAATTGCTCAATACTTTCTCTTTCTAAACACTATCACTCGTTTTTACTCACTTTTATTAAATTAAAGTTATAACTTTCTTTAAACTCACTTTTCTCCTCATCTTTTGCTCCTTTTCATTCACATCAAAAACAGAAAAATTGCTCAATACTTTCTCTTTCTAAACACTATCACTCGTTTTTACTCACTTTTATTAAATTAAAGTTATAACTTTCTTTAAACTCACTTTTCTCCTCATCTTTTACTCCTTTCATTCACTTCTAAAACAGAAAAATTGCTCAATACTTTCTCTTTCTAAACACTATCACTCGTTTTTACTCGCTTTTATTAAATTAAAGTTATAACTTTCTTTAAACTCACTTTTCTCCTCATCTTTTACTCCTCTTCATTCACTTCTAAAACAGAAAAATTGCTCAATACTTTCTCTTTCTTAACACCGTTACTCGTTTTTACTCACTTTTATTAAATTAAAGTTATAACTTTCTTTAAACTCACTTTTATCCTCATCTTTTACTCCTTTTCATTCACATCAAAAACAGAAAAATTGCTCAATACTTTCTCTTTCTAAACACTATTACTCGTTTTTACTCGCTTTTATTAAATTAAAGTTATAACTTTCTTTAAACTCACTTTTCTCCTCATCTTTTACTCCTCTTCATTCACATCAAAAACAGAAAAATTGCTCAATACTTTCTCTTTCTAAACACTATCACTCGTTTTTACTCGCTTTTATTAAATTAAAGTTATAACTTTCTTTAAACTCACTTTTCTCCTCATCTTTTACTCCTCTTAATTCACTCCAAAAACAGAAAAATTGCTCAATACTTTCTCTTTCTAAACACTATCACTCGTTTTTACTCACTTTTATTAAATTAAAGTTATAACTTTCTTTAAACTCACTTTTCTCCTCATCTTTTACTCCTTTCATTCACTTCTAAAACAGAAAAATTGCTCAATACTTTCTCTTTCTAAACACTATCACTCGTTTTTACTCGCTTTTATTAAATTAAAGTTATAACTTTCTTTAAACTCACTTTTCTCCTCATCTTTTACTCCTCTTCATTCACTTCTAAAACTGAAAAATTTCTCAATACTTTCTCTTTCTTAAAACCGTTACTCGTTTTTACTCGTTTTTATTAAATTAAAGTTATAACTTTCTTTAAACTCACTTTTCTCCTCATCTTTTACTCCTCTTCATTCACTTCTAAAACTGAAAAATTGCTCAATACTTTCTCTTTCTAAACACTATCACTCGTTTTTACTCGCTTTTATTAAATTAAAGTTATAACTTTCTTTAAACTCACTTTTCTCCTCATCTTTTACTCCTCTTAATTCACATCAAAAACAGAAAAATTGCTCAATACTTTCTCTTTCTAAACACTATCACTCGTTTTTACTCGCTTTTATTAAATTAAAGTTATAACTTTCTTTAAACTCACTTTTCTCCTCATCTTTTACTCCTCTTAATTCACATCAAAAACAGAAAAATTGCTCAATACTTTCTCTTTCTAAACACTATCACTCGTTTTTACTCGCTTTTATTAAATTAAAGTTATAACTTTCTTTAAACTCACTTTTCTCCTCATCTTTTACTCCTCTTAATTCACATCAAAAACAGAAAAATTGCTCAATACTTTCTCTTTCTAAACACTATCACTCGTTTTTACTCACTTTTATTAAATTAAAGTTATAACTTTCTTTAAACTCACTTTTCTCCTCATCTTTTACTCCTCTTCATTCACTTCTAAAACAGAAAAATTGCTCAATACTTTCTCTTTCTAAACACTATCACTCGTTTTTACTCACTTTTATTAAATTAAAGTTATAACTTTCTTTAAACTCACTTTTCTCCTCATCTTTTGCTCCTTTCATTAACTTCAAAAAACAGAAAAATTGCTCAATACTTTCTCTTTCTAAACACTATCACTCGTTTTTACTCGCTTTTATTAAATTAAAGTTATAACTTTCTTTAAACTCACTTTTCTCCTCATCTTTTACTCCTCTTCATTCACTTCTAAAACAGAAAAATTGCTCAATACTTTCTCTTTCTAAACACTATCACTCGTTTTTACTCACTTTTATTAAATTAAAGTTATAACTTTCTTTAAACTCACTTTTCTCCTCATCTTTTACTCCTCTTCATTCACATCAAAAACAGAAAAATTGCTCAATACTTTCTCTTTCTAAACACTATCACTCGTTTTTACTCGCTTTTATTAAATTAAAGTTATAACTTTCTTTAAACTCACTTTTCTCCTCATCTTTTACTCCTCTTCATTCACTTCTAAAACAGAAAAATTGCTCAATACTTTCTCTTTCTAAACACTATCACTCGCATTTTTTACTCACTTTAATTTAAATTAAAGTTATAACTTTCTTTAAACTCACTTTTCTCCTCATCTTTTACTCCTCTTAATTCACATCAAAAACAGAAAAATTGCTCAATACTTTCTCTTTCTAAACACTATCACTCGTTTTTACTCACTTTTATTAAATTAAAGTTATAACTTTCTTTAAACTCACTTTTCTCCTCATCTTTAACTCCTCTTCATTCACATCAAAAACAGAAAAATTGCTCAATACTTTCTCTTTCTAAACACTATCACTCGTTTTTACTCGCTTTTATTAAATTAAAGTTATAACTTTCTTTAAACTCACTTTTCTCCTCATCTTTTACTCCTCTTAATTCACATCAAAAACAGAAAAATTGCTCAATACTTTCTCTTTCTAAACACTATCACTCGTTTTTACTCACTTTTATTAAATTAAAGTTATAACTTTCTTTAAACTCACTTTTCTCCTCATCTTTTACTCCTTTCATTCACTTCAAAAACAGAAAAATTGCTCAATACTTTCTCTTTCTAAACACCATCACTCGTTTTTACTCGCTTTTATTAAATTAAAGTTATAACTTTCTTTAAACTCACTTTTATCCTCATCTTTTACTCTCTTTCATTCACTTCTAAAACAGAAAAATTGCTCAATACTTTCTCTTTCTAAACACCATCACTCGCACTTTTTACTCACTTTTATTAAATTAAAGTTATCACTTTCTTTAAACTCACTTTTCTCCTCATCTTTTACTCCTTTTCATTCACTTCTAAAACAGAAAAATTGCTCAATACTTTCTCTTTCTAAACACCATCACTCGCACTTTTTACTCACTTTTATTAAATTAAAGTTATCACTTTCTTTAAACTCACTTTTCTCCTCATCTTTTACTCCTTTTCATTCACTTCTAAAACAGAAAAATTGCTCAATACTTTCTCTTTCTAAACACCATCACTCGCACTTTTTACTCACTTTTATTAAATTAAAGTTATCACTTTCTTTAAACTCACTTTTCTCCTCATCCTTTACTTCTTTTCATTCACTTCAAAAACAGAAAAATTGCTCAATACTTTCTCTTTCTAAACACCATCACTCGCACTTTTTACTCACTTTTATTAAGATAAAGTTATCACTTTCTTTAAACTCACTTTTCGCCTCATCTTTGATCCTTTTCATTCACTTCTAAAACAGAAAATTTGCTCAATACTTTCTCTTTCTAAACACTATCACTCGTTTTTACTCGCTTTTATTAAATTAAAGTTATAACTTTCTTTAAACTCACTTTTCTCCTCATCTTTTACTCCTCTTCATTCACTTCTAAAACAGAAAAATTGCTCAATACTTTCTCTTTCTAAACACTATCACTCGTTTTTACTCACTTTTATTAAATTAAAGTTATAACTTTCTTTAAACTCACTTTTCTCCTCATCTTTTACTCCTCTTAATTCACATCAAAAACAGAAAAATTGCTCAATACTTTCTCTTTCTAAACACTATCACTCGTTTTTACTCACTTTTATTAAATTAAAGTTATAACTTTCTTTAAACTCACTTTTCTCCTCATCTTTTACTCCTCTTCATTCACATCAAAAACAGAAAAATTGCTCAATACTTTCTCTTTCTAAACACTATCACTCGTTTTTACTCGCTTTTATTAAATTAAAGTTATAACTTTCTTTAAACTCACTTTTCTCCTCATCTTTTACTCCTCTTAATTCACATCAAAAACAGAAAAATTGCTCAATACTTTCTCTTTCTAAACACTATCACTCGTTTTTACTCACTTTTATTAAATTAAAGTTATAACTTTCTTTAAACTCACTTTTCTCCTCATCTTTTACTCCTTTCATTCACTTCTAAAACAGAAAAATTGCTCAATACTTTCTCTTTCTAAACACTATCACTCGTTTTTACTCGCTTTTATTAAATTAAAGTTATAACTTTCTTTAAACTCACTTTTATCCTCATCTTTTACTCTCTTTCATTCACTTCTAAAACAGAAAAATTGCTCAATACTTTCTCTTTCTAAACACCATCACTCGCACTTTTTACTCACTTTTATTAAATTAAAGTTATCACTTTCTTTAAACTCACTTTTCTCCTCATCTTTTACTCCTTTCATTCACTTCTAAAACAGAAAAATTGCTCAATACTTTCTCTTTCTAAACACTATCACTCGTTTTTACTCGCTTTTATTAAATTAAAGTTATAACTTTCTTTAAACTCACTTTTATCCTCATCTTTTACTCTCTTTCATTCACTTCTAAAACAGAAAAATTGCTCAATACTTTCTCTTTCTAAACACCATCACTCGCACTTTTTACTCACTTTTATTAAATTAAAGTTATCACTTTCTTTAAACTCACTTTTCTCCTCATCTTTTACTCCTTTTCATTCACTTCTAAAACAGAAAAATTGCTCAATACTTTCTCTTTCTAAACACCATCACTCGCACTTTTTACTCACTTTTATTAAATTAAAGTTATCACTTTCTTTAAACTCACTTTTCTCCTCATCCTTTACTTCTTTTCATTCACTTCAAAAACAGAAAAATTGCTCAATACTTTCTCTTTCTAAACACCATCACTCGCACTTTTTACTCACTTTTATTAAGATAAAGTTATCACTTTCTTTAAACTCACTTTTCGCCTCATCTTTGATCCTTTTCATTCACTTCTAAAACAGAAAATTTGCTCAATACTTTCTCTTTCTAAACACTATCACTCGTTTTTACTCGCTTTTATTAAATTAAAGTTATAACTTTCTTTAAACTCACTTTTCTCCTCATCTTTTACTCCTTTTCATTCACTTCTAAAACAGAAAAATTGCTCAATACTTTCTCTTTCTAAACACCATCACTCGCACTTTTTACTCACTTTTATTAAATTAAAGTTATCACTTTCTTTAAACTCACTTTTCTCCTCATCTTTTACTCCTTTTCATTCACTTCTAAAACAGAAAAATTGCTCAATACTTTCTCTTTCTAAACACCATCACTCGCACTTTTTACTCACTTTTATTAAATTAAAGTTATCACTTTCTTTAAACTCACTTTTCTCCTCATCTTTTACTCCTCTTCATTCACTTCTAAAACAGAAAAATTGCTCAATACTTTCTCTTTCTAAACACTATCACTCGTTTTTACTCGCTTTTATTAAATTAAAGTTATAACTTTCTTTAAACTCACTTTTCTCCTCATCTTTTACTCCTCTTCATTCACTTCTAAAACTGAAAAATTTCTCAATACTTTCTCTTTCTTAAAACCGTTACTCGTTTTTACTCGTTTTTATTAAATTAAAGTTATAACTTTCTTTAAACTCACTTTTCTCCTCATCTTTTACTCCTCTTCATTCACTTCTAAAACTGAAAAATTGCTCAATACTTTCTCTTTCTAAACACTATCACTCGTTTTTACTCGCTTTTATTAAATTAAAGTTATAACTTTCTTTAAACTCACTTTTCTCCTCATCTTTTACTCCTCTTAATTCACATCAAAAACAGAAAAATTGCTCAATACTTTCTCTTTCTAAACACTATCACTCGTTTTTACTCACTTTTATTAAATTAAAGTTATAACTTTCTTTAAACTCACTTTTCTCCTCATCTTTTACTCCTTTCATTCACTTCTAAAACAGAAAAATTGCTCAATACTTTCTCTTTCTTAACACCGTTACTCGTTTTTACTCGCTTTTATTAAATTAAAGTTATAACTTTCTTTAAACTCACCTTTCTCCTCATCTTTTACTCCTTTCATTAACTTCAAAAAACAGAAAAATTGCTCAATACTTTCTCTTTCTTAACACTATCACTCGTTTTTACTCGCTTTTATTAAATTAAAGTTATAACTTTCTTTAAACTCACTTTTCTCCTCATCTTTTACTCCTTTCATTAACTTCAAAAAACAGAAAAATTGCTCAATACTTTCTCTTTCTAAACACTATCACTCGTTTTTACTCGCTTTTATTAAATTAAAGTTATAACTTTCTTTAAACTCACTTTTCTCCTCATCTTTTACTCCTCTTCATTCACTTCTAAAACAGAAAAATTGCTCAATACTTTCTCTTTCTAAACACCATCACTCGCATTTTTTACTCACTTTAATTAAATTAAAGTTATAACTTTCTTTAAACTCACTTTTCTCCTCATCTTTTACTCCTTTCATTCACTTCTAAAACAGAAAAATTGCTCAATACTTTCTCTTTCTAAACACTATCACTCGTTTTTACTCGCTTTTATTAAATTAAAGTTATAACTTTCTTTAAACTCACTTTTCTCCTCATCTTTTACTCCTCTTCATTCACTTCTAAAACAGAAAAATTGCTCAATACTTTCTCTTTCTAAACACTATCACTCGTTTTTACTCACTTTTATTAAATTAAAGTTATAACTTTCTTTAAACTCACTTTTCTCCTCATCTTTTGCTCCTTTTCATTCACATCAAAAACAGAAAAATTGCTCAATACTTTCTCTTTCTAAACACTATCACTCGTTTTTACTCACTTTTATTAAATTAAAGTTATAACTTTCTTTAAACTCACTTTTCTCCTCATCTTTTACTCCTTTCATTCACTTCTAAAACAGAAAAATTGCTCAATACTTTCTCTTTCTAAACACTATCACTCGTTTTTACTCGCTTTTATTAAATTAAAGTTATAACTTTCTTTAAACTCACTTTTCTCCTCATCTTTTACTCCTCTTCATTCACTTCTAAAACAGAAAAATTGCTCAATACTTTCTCTTTCTTAACACCGTTACTCGTTTTTACTCACTTTTATTAAATTAAAGTTATAACTTTCTTTAAACTCACTTTTATCCTCATCTTTTACTCCTTTTCATTCACATCAAAAACAGAAAAATTGCTCAATACTTTCTCTTTCTAAACACTATTACTCGTTTTTACTCGCTTTTATTAAATTAAAGTTATAACTTTCTTTAAACTCACTTTTCTCCTCATCTTTTACTCCTCTTCATTCACATCAAAAACAGAAAAATTGCTCAATACTTTCTCTTTCTAAACACTATCACTCGTTTTTACTCGCTTTTATTAAATTAAAGTTATAACTTTCTTTAAACTCACTTTTCTCCTCATCTTTTACTCCTCTTAATTCACATCAAAAACAGAAAAATTGCTCAATACTTTCTCTTTCTAAACACTATCACTCGTTTTTACTCACTTTTATTAAATTAAAGTTATAACTTTCTTTAAACTCACTTTTCTCCTCATCTTTTACTCCTTTCATTCACTTCTAAAACAGAAAAATTGCTCAATACTTTCTCTTTCTAAACACTATCACTCGTTTTTACTCGCTTTTATTAAATTAAAGTTATAACTTTCTTTAAACTCACTTTTCTCCTCATCTTTTACTCCTCTTCATTCACTTCTAAAACTGAAAAATTTCTCAATACTTTCTCTTTCTTAAAACCGTTACTCGTTTTTACTCGTTTTTATTAAATTAAAGTTATAACTTTCTTTAAACTCACTTTTCTCCTCATCTTTTACTCCTCTTCATTCACTTCTAAAACTGAAAAATTGCTCAATACTTTCTCTTTCTAAACACTATCACTCGTTTTTACTCGCTTTTATTAAATTAAAGTTATAACTTTCTTTAAACTCACTTTTCTCCTCATCTTTTACTCCTCTTAATTCACATCAAAAACAGAAAAATTGCTCAATACTTTCTCTTTCTAAACACTATCACTCGTTTTTACTCGCTTTTATTAAATTAAAGTTATAACTTTCTTTAAACTCACTTTTCTCCTCATCTTTTACTCCTCTTAATTCACATCAAAAACAGAAAAATTGCTCAATACTTTCTCTTTCTAAACACTATCACTCGTTTTTACTCGCTTTTATTAAATTAAAGTTATAACTTTCTTTAAACTCACTTTTCTCCTCATCTTTTACTCCTCTTAATTCACATCAAAAACAGAAAAATTGCTCAATACTTTCTCTTTCTAAACACTATCACTCGTTTTTACTCACTTTTATTAAATTAAAGTTATAACTTTCTTTAAACTCACTTTTCTCCTCATCTTTTACTCCTTTTCATTCACTTCTAAAACAGAAAAATTGCTCAATACTTTCTCTTTCTAAACACTATCACTCGTTTTTACTCACTTTTATTAAATTAAAGTTATAACTTTCTTTAAACTCACTTTTCTCCTCATCTTTTGCTCCTTTCATTAACTTCAAAAAACAGAAAAATTGCTCAATACTTTCTCTTTCTAAACACTATCACTCGTTTTTACTCGCTTTTATTAAATTAAAGTTATAACTTTCTTTAAACTCACTTTTCTCCTCATCTTTTACTCCTCTTCATTCACTTCTAAAACTGAAAAATTTCTCAATACTTTCTCTTTCTAAACACTATCACTCGTTTTTACTCACTTTTATTAAATTAAAGTTATAACTTTCTTTAAACTCACTTTTCTCCTCATCTTTTACTCCTCTTCATTCACATCAAAAACAGAAAAATTGCTCAATACTTTCTCTTTCTAAACACTATCACTCGTTTTTACTCGCTTTTATTAAATTAAAGTTATAACTTTCTTTAAACTCACTTTTCTCCTCATCTTTTACTCCTCTTCATTCACTTCTAAAACAGAAAAATTGCTCAATACTTTCTCTTTCTAAACACTATCACTCGCATTTTTTACTCACTTTAATTTAAATTAAAGTTATAACTTTCTTTAAACTCACTTTTCTCCTCATCTTTTACTCCTCTTAATTCACATCAAAAACAGAAAAATTGCTCAATACTTTCTCTTTCTAAACACTATCACTCGTTTTTACTCACTTTTATTAAATTAAAGTTATAACTTTCTTTAAACTCACTTTTCTCCTCATCTTTAACTCCTCTTCATTCACATCAAAAACAGAAAAATTGCTCAATACTTTCTCTTTCTAAACACTATCACTCGTTTTTACTCGCTTTTATTAAATTAAAGTTATAACTTTCTTTAAACTCACTTTTCTCCTCATCTTTTACTCCTCTTAATTCACATCAAAAACAGAAAAATTGCTCAATACTTTCTCTTTCTAAACACTATCACTCGTTTTTACTCACTTTTATTAAATTAAAGTTATAACTTTCTTTAAACTCACTTTTCTCCTCATCTTTTACTCCTTTCATTCACTTCTAAAACAGAAAAATTGCTCAATACTTTCTCTTTCTTAACACCGTTACTCGTTTTTACTCGCTTTTATTAAATTAAAGTTATAACTTTCTTTAAACTCACCTTTCTCCTCATCTTTTACTCCTTTCATTAACTTCAAAAAACAGAAAAATTGCTCAATACTTTCTCTTTCTAAACACCATCACTCGCACTTTTTACTCACTTTTATTAAATTAAAGTTATAACTTTCTTTAAACTCACTTTTCTCCTCATCTTTTACTCCTTTTCATTCACTTCTAAAACAGAAAAATTGCTCAATACTTTCTCTTTCTAAACACCATCACTCGCACTTTTTACTCACTTTTATTAAATTAAAGTTATCACTTTCTTTAAACTCACTTTTCTCCTCATCTTTTACTCCTTTTCATTCACTTCTAAAACAGAAAAATTGCTCAATACTTTCTCTTTCTAAACACCATCACTCGCACTTTTTACTCACTTTTATTAAATTAAAGTTATCACTTTCTTTAAACTCACTTTTCTCCTCATCCTTTACTTCTTTTCATTCACTTCAAAAACAGAAAAATTGCTCAATACTTTCTCTTTCTAAACACCATCACTCGCACTTTTTACTCACTTTTATTAAGATAAAGTTATCACTTTCTTTAAACTCACTTTTCGCCTCATCTTTGATCCTTTTCATTCACTTCTAAAACAGAAAATTTGCTCAATACTTTCTCTTTCTAAACACTATCACTCGTTTTTACTCGCTTTTATTAAATTAAAGTTATAACTTTCTTTAAACTCACTTTTCTCCTCATCTTTTACTCCTCTTCATTCACTTCTAAAACAGAAAAATTGCTCAATACTTTCTCTTTCTAAACACTATCACTCGTTTTTACTCACTTTTATTAAATTAAAGTTATAACTTTCTTTAAACTCACTTTTCTCCTCATCTTTTACTCCTCTTAATTCACATCAAAAACAGAAAAATTGCTCAATACTTTCTCTTTCTAAACACTATCACTCGTTTTTACTCACTTTTATTAAATTAAAGTTATAACTTTCTTTAAACTCACTTTTCTCCTCATCTTTTACTCCTCTTCATTCACATCAAAAACAGAAAAATTGCTCAATACTTTCTCTTTCTAAACACTATCACTCGTTTTTACTCGCTTTTATTAAATTAAAGTTATAACTTTCTTTAAACTCACTTTTCTCCTCATCTTTTACTCCTCTTAATTCACATCAAAAACAGAAAAATTGCTCAATACTTTCTCTTTCTAAACACTATCACTCGTTTTTACTCACTTTTATTAAATTAAAGTTATAACTTTCTTTAAACTCACTTTTCTCCTCATCTTTTACTCCTTTCATTCACTTCTAAAACAGAAAAATTGCTCAATACTTTCTCTTTCTAAACACTATCACTCGTTTTTACTCGCTTTTATTAAATTAAAGTTATAACTTTCTTTAAACTCACTTTTATCCTCATCTTTTACTCTCTTTCATTCACTTCTAAAACAGAAAAATTGCTCAATACTTTCTCTTTCTAAACACCATCACTCGCACTTTTTACTCACTTTTATTAAATTAAAGTTATCACTTTCTTTAAACTCACTTTTCTCCTCATCTTTTACTCCTTTCATTCACTTCTAAAACAGAAAAATTGCTCAATACTTTCTCTTTCTAAACACTATCACTCGTTTTTACTCGCTTTTATTAAATTAAAGTTATAACTTTCTTTAAACTCACTTTTATCCTCATCTTTTACTCTCTTTCATTCACTTCTAAAACAGAAAAATTGCTCAATACTTTCTCTTTCTAAACACCATCACTCGCACTTTTTACTCACTTTTATTAAATTAAAGTTATCACTTTCTTTAAACTCACTTTTCTCCTCATCTTTTACTCCTTTTCATTCACTTCTAAAACAGAAAAATTGCTCAATACTTTCTCTTTCTAAACACCATCACTCGCACTTTTTACTCACTTTTATTAAATTAAAGTTATCACTTTCTTTAAACTCACTTTTCTCCTCATCCTTTACTTCTTTTCATTCACTTCAAAAACAGAAAAATTGCTCAATACTTTCTCTTTCTAAACACCATCACTCGCACTTTTTACTCACTTTTATTAAGATAAAGTTATCACTTTCTTTAAACTCACTTTTCGCCTCATCTTTGATCCTTTTCATTCACTTCTAAAACAGAAAATTTGCTCAATACTTTCTCTTTCTAAACACTATCACTCGTTTTTACTCGCTTTTATTAAATTAAAGTTATAACTTTCTTTAAACTCACTTTTCTCCTCATCTTTTACTCCTTTTCATTCACTTCTAAAACAGAAAAATTGCTCAATACTTTCTCTTTCTAAACACCATCACTCGCACTTTTTACTCACTTTTATTAAATTAAAGTTATCACTTTCTTTAAACTCACTTTTCTCCTCATCTTTTACTCCTTTTCATTCACTTCTAAAACAGAAAAATTGCTCAATACTTTCTCTTTCTAAACACCATCACTCGCACTTTTTACTCACTTTTATTAAATTAAAGTTATCACTTTCTTTAAACTCACTTTTCTCCTCATCCTTTACTTCTTTTCATTCACTTCAAAAACAGAAAAATTGCTCAATACTTTCTCTTTCTAAACACCATCACTCGCACTTTTTACTCACTTTTATTAAGATAAAGTTATCACTTTCTTTAAACTCACTTTTCGCCTCATCTTTGATCCTTTTCATTCACTTCTAAAACAGAAAATTTGCTCAATACTTTCTCTTTCTAAACACTATCACTCGTTTTTACTCGCTTTTATTAAATTAAAGTTATAACTTTCTTTAAACTCACTTTTCTCCTCATCTTTTACTCCTCTTCATTCACTTCTAAAACAGAAAAATTGCTCAATACTTTCTCTTTCTAAACACCATCACTCGTTTTTACTCACTTTTATTAAATTAAAGTTATCACTTTCTTTAAACTCACTTTTCTCCTCATCTTTTACTCTCTCTTAATTCACATCAAAAACAGAAAAATTGCTCAATACTTTCTCTTTCTAAACACTATCACTCGTTTTTACTCACTTTTATTAAGATAAAGGCATCACTTTCTTTAAACTCACTTTTCTCCTCATCTTTTGATCCTTTTCATTCACTTCAAAAACAGAAAAATTGCTCAATACTTTCTCTTTCTAAACACCATCACTCGTTTTTACTCGCTTTTATTAAATTAAAGTTATAACTTTCTTTAAACTCACTTTTCTCCTCATCTTTTGCTCCTTTTCCTTCACTTCTAAAACAGAAAAATTGCTCAATACTTTCTCTTTCTAAACACCATCACTCGTTTTTACTCACTTTTATTAAATTAAAGTTATCACTTTCTTTAATCTCACTTTTCTCCTCATCTTTTACTCCTCTTCATTCACATCAAAAACAGAAAAATTGCTCAATACTTTCTCTTTCTAAACACTATCACTCGTTTTTACTCGCTTTTATTAAATTAAAGTTATAACTTTCTTTAAACTCACTTTTCTCCTCATCTTTTACTCTCTTTCATTCACATCAAAAACAGAAAAATTACTCAATACTTTCTCTTTCTAAACACTATCACTCGTTTTTACTCGCTTTTATTAAATTAAAGTTATAACTTTCTTTAAACTCACTTTTCTCCTCATCTTTTACTCCTTTCATTAACTTCAAAAAACAGAAAAATTGCTCAATACTTTCTCTTTCTAAACACCATCACTCGTTTTTACTCGCTTTTATTAAATTAAAGTTATAACTTTCTTTAAACTCACTTTTCTCCTCATCTTTTGCTCCTTTTCCTTCACTTCTAAAACAGAAAAATTGCTCAATACTTTCTCTTTCTAAACACCATCACTCGCAATTTTTACTCACTTTTATTAAATTAAAGTTATCACTTTCTTTAAACTCACTTTTTTTCTCATCTCTTTGTCTTCAAAACACTATCACTCGTTTTTACTCGCTTTTATTAAATTAAAGTTATAACTTTCTTTAAACTCACTTTTCTCCTCATCTTTTACTCCTCTTCATTAACTTCAAAAAACTGAAAAATTGCTCAATACTTTCTCTTTCTAAACACTATTACTCGTTTTTACTCGCTTTTATTAAATTAAAGTTATAACTTTCTTTAAACTCACTTTTCTCCTCATCTTTTACTCCTCTTCATTCACTTCTAAAACAGAAAAATTGCTCAATACTTTCTCTTTCTAAACACCGTTACTCGTTTTTACTCACTTTAATTTAAATTAAAGTTATAACTTTCTTTAAACTCACTTTTCTCCTCATCTTTTACTCCTCTTCATTCACTTCTAAAACAGAAAAATTGCTAAATACTTTCTCTTTCTTAACACCGTTACTCGTTTTTACTCACTTTTATTAAATTAAAGTTATCACTTTCTTTAAACTCACTTTTCTCCTCATCTTTTACTCCTCTTCATTCACTTCTAAAACAGAAAAATTGCTCAATACTTTCTCTTTCTAAACACCATCACTCGTTTTTACTCGCTTTTATTAAATTAAAGTTATAACTTTCTTTAAACTCACTTTTCTCCTCATCTTTTACTCCTTTCATTCACTTCTAAAACAGAAAAATTGCTCAATACTTTCTCTTTCTAAACACCATCACTCGCACTTTTTACTCACTTTTATTAAATTAAATTTATAACTTTCTTTAAACTCACTTTTCTCCTCATCTTTTACTCCTCTTCATTCACTTCTAAAAACAGAAAAATTGCTCAATACTTTCTCTTTCTAAACACTATCACTCGTTTTTACTCGCTTTTATTAAATTAAAGTTATAACTTTCTTTAAACTCACTTTTCTCCTCATCTTTTACTCCTTTCATTAACTTCAAAAAACTGAAAAATTGCTCAATACTTTCTCTTTCTTAACACTATCACTCGTTTTTACTCGCTTTTATTAAATTAAAGTTATAACTTTCTTTAAACTCACTTTTCTCCTCATCTTTTACTCCTCTTCATTAACTTCTAAAACAGAAAAATTGCTCAATACTTTCTCTTTCTAAACACTATCACTCGTTTTTACTCGCTTTTATTAAATTAAAGTTATAACTTTCTTTAAACTCACTTTTCTCCTCATCTTTTACTCCTTTTCATTCACTTCTAAAACAGAAAAATTGCTCAATACTTTCTCTTTCTAAACACCATCACTCGCACTTTTTACTCACTTTTATTAAATTAAATTTATAACTTTCTTTAAACTCACTTTTCTCCTCATCTTTTACTCCTCTTCATTCACTTCTAAAAACAGAAAAATTGCTCAATACTTTCTCTTTCTAAACACTATCACTCGTTTTTACTCGCTTTTATTAAATTAAAGTTATAACTTTCTTTAAACTCACTTTTCTCCTCATCTTTTACTCCTTTCATTAACTTCAAAAAACTGAAAAATTGCTCAATACTTTCTCTTTCTTAACACTATCACTCGTTTTTACTCGCTTTTATTAAATTAAAGTTATAACTTTCTTTAAACTCACTTTTCTCCTCATCTTTTGCTCCTTTTCCTTCACTTCTAAAACAGAAAAATTGCTCAATACTTTCTCTTTCTAAACACCATCACTCGCAATTTTTACTCACTTTTATTAAATTAAAGTTATCACTTTCTTTAAACTCACTTTTTTTCTCATCTCTTTGTCTTCAAAACACTATCACTCGTTTTTACTCGCTTTTATTAAATTAAAGTTATAACTTTCTTTAAACTCACTTTTATCCTCATCTTTTACTCCTCTTCATTCACTTCTAAAACAGAAAAATTGCTCAATACTTTCTCTTTCTAAACACCATCACTCGCACTTTTTACTCACTTTTATTAAATTAAATTTATAACTTTCTTTAAACTCACTTTTCTCCTCATCTTTTACTCCTTTCATTAACTTCAAAAAACTGAAAAATTTCTCAATACTTTCTCTTTCTTAAAACCGTTACTCGTTTTTACTCGTTTTTATTAAATTAAAGTTATAACTTTCTTTAAACTCACTTTTCTCCTCATCTTTTACTCCTTTTCATTCACTTCAAAAACAGAAAAATTGCTCAATACTTTCTCTTTCAAAACACTATCACTCGTTTTTACTCGCTTTTATTAAATTAAAGTTATAACTTTCTTTAAACTCACTTTTCTCCTCATCTTTTACTCCTCTTAATTCACATCAAAAACAGAAAAATTGCTCAATACTTTCTCTTTCTAAACACTATCACTCGTTTTTACTCGCTTTTATTAAATTAAAGTTATAACTTTCTTTAAACTCACTATTCTCCTCATCTTTTACTCCTCTTCATTCACATCAAAAACAGAAAAATTGCTCAATACTTTCTCTTTCTAAACACTATCACTCGTTTTTACTCACTTTTATTAAATTAAAGTTATAACTTTCTTTAAACTCACTTTTCTCCTCATCTTTTACTCCTTTCATTCACTTCTAAAACAGAAAAATTGCTCAATACTTTCTCTTTCTAAACACTATCACTCGTTTTTACTCACTTTAATTTAAATTAAAGTTATAACTTTCTTTAAACTCACTTTTCTCCTCATCTTTTACTCCTCTTCATTCACTTCTAAAACAGAAAAATTGCTAAATACTTTCTCTTTCTTAACACCGTTACTCGTTTTTACTCACTTTTATTAAATTAAAGTTATAACTTTCTTTAAACTCACTTTTCTCCTCATCTTTTACTCCTTTCATTCACTTCTAAAACAGAAAAATTGCTCAATACTTTCTCTTTCTAAACACTATCACTCGTTTTTACTCACTTTAATTTAAATTAAAGTTATAACTTTCTTTAAACTCACTTTTCTCCTCATCTTTTACTCCTCTTAATTCACATCAAAAACAGAAAAATTGCTCAATACTTTCTCTTTCTAAACACTATCACTCGTTTTTACTCGCTTTTATTAAATTAAAGTTATAACTTTCTTTAAACTCACTTTTCTCCTCATCTTTTACTCCTCTTAATTCACATCAAAAACAGAAAAATTGCTCAATACTTTCTCTTTCTAAACACTATCACTCGTTTTTACTCACTTTTATTAAATTAAAGTTATAACTTTCTTTAAACTCACTTTTCTCCTCATCTTTTACTCCTTTCATTCACTTCTAAAACAGAAAAATTGCTCAATACTTTCTCTTTCTAAACACCGTTACTCGTTTTTACTCACTTTAATTTAAATTAAAGTTATAACTTTCTTTAAACTCACTTTTCTCCTCATCTTTTACTCCTCTTCATTCACTTCTAAAACAGAAAAATTGCTAAATACTTTCTCTTTCTTAACACCGTTACTCGTTTTTACTCACTTTTATTAAATTAAAGTTATCACTTTCTTTAAACTCACTTTTCTCCTCATCTTTTACTCCTCTTCATTCACTTCTAAAACAGAAAAATTGCTCAATACTTTCTCTTTCTAAACACCATCACTCGCTTTTATTAAATTAAAGTTATAACTTTTTTAAACTCACTCTTTTACTCCTTTTCATTAAATTTAAACTTTCTCTTTTATAACTTTCACTTTAAACTCACTCACTTTTCTCCTCATCTTTTACTCCTCTTCATTCACTTCTAAAAACAGAAAAATTGCTCAATACTTTCTCTTTCTAAACACTATCACTCGTTTTTACTCGCTTTTATTAAATTAAAGTTATAACTTTCTTTAAACTCACTTTTCTCCTCATCTTTTACTCCTTTCATTAACTTCAAAAAACTGAAAAATTGCTCAATACTTTCTCTTTCTTAACACTATCACTCGTTTTTACTCGCTTTTATTAAATTAAAGTTATAACTTTCTTTAAACTCACTTTTCTCCTCATCTTTTACTCCTCTTCATTAACTTCTAAAACAGAAAAATTGCTCAATACTTTCTCTTTCTAAACACTATCACTCGTTTTTACTCGCTTTTATTAAATTAAAGTTATAACTTTCTTTAAACTCACTTTTCTCCTCATCTTTTACTCCTTTTCATTCACTTCTAAAACAGAAAAATTGCTCAATACTTTCTCTTTCTAAACACCATCACTCGCACTTTTTACTCACTTTTATTAAATTAAATTTATAACTTTCTTTAAACTCACTTTTCTCCTCATCTTTTACTCCTCTTCATTCACTTCTAAAAACAGAAAAATTGCTCAATACTTTCTCTTTCTAAACACTATCACTCGTTTTTACTCGCTTTTATTAAATTAAAGTTATAACTTTCTTTAAACTCACTTTTCTCCTCATCTTTTACTCCTTTCATTAACTTCAAAAAACTGAAAAATTGCTCAATACTTTCTCTTTCTTAACACTATCACTCGTTTTTACTCGCTTTTATTAAATTAAAGTTATAACTTTCTTTAAACTCACTTTTCTCCTCATCTTTTGCTCCTTTTCCTTCACTTCTAAAACAGAAAAATTGCTCAATACTTTCTCTTTCTAAACACCATCACTCGCAATTTTTACTCACTTTTATTAAATTAAAGTTATCACTTTCTTTAAACTCACTTTTTTTCTCATCTCTTTGTCTTCAAAACACTATCACTCGTTTTTACTCGCTTTTATTAAATTAAAGTTATAACTTTCTTTAAACTCACTTTTATCCTCATCTTTTACTCCTTTCATTAACTTCAAAAAACAGAAAAATTGCTCAATACTTTCTCTTTCTAACACTATTACTCGTTTTTACTCACTTTTATTAAATTAAAGTTATAACTTTCTTTAAACTCACTTTTATCCTCATCTTTTACTCCTCTTCATTCACTTCAAAAACAGAAAAATTGCTCAATACTTTCTCTTTCTAAACACCATCACTCGCACTTTTTACTCACTTTTATTAAATTAAATTTATAACTTTCTTTAAACTCACTTTTCTCCTCATCTTTTACTCCTTTCATTAACTTCAAAAAACTGAAAAATTTCTCAATACTTTCTCTTTCTTAAAACCGTTACTCGTTTTTACTCGTTTTTATTAAATTAAAGTTATAACTTTCTTTAAACTCACTTTTCTCCTCATCTTTTACTCCTTTTCATTCACTTCAAAAACAGAAAAATTGCTCAATACTTTCTCTTTCAAAACACTATCACTCGTTTTTACTCGCTTTTATTAAATTAAAGTTATAACTTTCTTTAAACTCACTTTTCTCCTCATCTTTTACTCCTCTTAATTCACATCAAAAACAGAAAAATTGCTCAATACTTTCTCTTTCTAAACACTATCACTCGTTTTTACTCGCTTTTATTAAATTAAAGTTATAACTTTCTTTAAACTCACTTTTCTCCTCATCTTTTACTCCTCTTAATTCACATCAAAAACAGAAAAATTGCTCAATACTTTCTCTTTCTAAACACTATCACTCGTTTTTACTCACTTTTATTAAATTAAAGTTATAACTTTCTTTAAACTCACTTTTCTCCTCATCTTTTACTCCTTTCATTCACTTCTAAAACAGAAAAATTGCTCAATACTTTCTCTTTCTAAACACTATCACTCGTTTTTACTCGCTTTTATTAAATTAAAGTTATAACTTTCTTTAAACTCACTTTTCTCCTCATCTTTTACTCCTTTCATTCACTTCTAAAACAGAAAAATTGCTCAATACTTTCTCTTTCTAAACACTATCACTCGTTTTTACTCGCTTTTATTAAATTAAAGTTATCACTTTCTTTAAACTCACTTTTTTTCTCATCTCTTTGTCTTCAAAACACTATCACTCGTTTTTACTCGCTTTTATTAAATTAAAGTTATAACTTTCTTTAAACTCACTTTTCTCCTCATCTTTTACTCCTTTCATTAACTTCAAAAAACAGAAAAATTGCTCAATACTTTCTCTTTCTAACACTATTACTCGTTTTTACTCACTTTTATTAAATTAAAGTTATAACTTTCTTTAAACTCACTTTTATCCTCATCTTTTACTCCTCTTCATTCACTTCAAAAACAGAAAAATTGCTCAATACTTTCTCTTTCTAAACAC
>CAMPDV010005584.1:0-26808 GCA_946699065.1 Loxodes magnus
ACAGGTACCTGTAAGACCATGAGTGGTCACACTAGTTATGTATATGCTGTGGCTATATCCAGTGATTCAGAGTTCATCGTATCGGGAAGTTATGATTCTACGGTGAGACTATGGGACGTCAAGACAGGTACCTGTAAGACCATGAGTGGTCACACTAGTTATGTATATGCTGTGGCTATATCCAGTGATTCAGAGTTCATCGTATCGGGAAGTTATGATTCTACGGTGAGACTATGGGACGTCAAGACAGGTACCTGTAAGACCATGAGTGGTCACACTAGTTATGTATATGCTGTGGCTATATCCAGTGATTCAGAGTTCATCGTATCGGGAAGTTATGAATCTACGGTGAGACTATGGGACGTCAAGACAGGTACCTGTAAGACCATGAGTGGTCACACTAGTTATGTATATGCTGTGGCTATATCCAGTGATTCAGAGTTCATCGTATCGGGAAGTTTAGATAAGACGGTGAGACTATGGGACGTCAAGACAGGTACCTGTAAGACCATGAGTGGTCACACTAGTTATGTATATGCTGTGGCTATATCCAGTGATTCAGAGTTCATCGTATCGGGGAGTTATGATTCTACGGTGAGACTATGGGACGTCAAGACAGGTACCTGTAAGACCATGAGTGGTCACACTAGTTATGTATATGCTGTGGCTATATCCAGTGATTCAGAGTTCATCGTATCGGGAAGTTATGATTCTACGGTGAGACTATGGGACGTCAAGACAGGTACCTGTAAGACCATGAGTGGTCACACTAGTTATGTATATGCTGTGGCTATATCCAGTGATTCAGAGTTCATCGTATCGGGGAGTTATGATTCTACGGTGAGACTATGGGACGTCAAGACAGGTACCTGTAAGACCATGAGTGGTCACACTAGTTATGTATATGCTGTGGCTATATCCAGTGATTCAGAGTTCATCGTATCGGGGAGTTTAGATAAGACGGTGAGACTATGGGACGTCAAGACAGGTACCTGTAAGACCATGAGTGGTCACACTAGTTATGTATATGCTGTGGCTATATCCAGTGATTCAGAGTTCATCGTATCGGGAAGTTATGATTCTACGGTGAGACTATGGGACGTCAAGACAGGTACCTGTAAGACCATGAGTGGTCACACTAGTTATGTATATGCTGTGGCTATATCCAGTGATTCAGAGTTCATCGTATCGGGAAGTTATGATTCTACGGTGAGACTATGGGACGTCAAGACAGGTACCTGTAAGACCATGAGTGGTCACACTAGTTATGTATATGCTGTGGCTATATCCAGTGATTCAGAGTTCATCGTATCGGGAAGTTATGATTCTACGGTGAGACTATGGGACGTCAAGACAGGTACCTGTAAGACCATGAGTGGTCACACTAGTTATGTATATGCTGTGGCTATATCCAGTGATTCAGAGTTCATCGTATCGGGAAGTTATGATTCTACGGTGAGACTATGGGACGTCAAGACAGGTACCTGTAAGACCATGAGTGGTCACACTAGTTATGTATATGCTGTGGCTATATCCAGTGATTCAGAGTTCATCGTATCGGGGAGTTATGATTCTACGGTGAGACTATGGGACGTCAAGACAGGTACCTGTAAGACCATGAGTGGTCACACTAGTTATGTATATGCTGTGGCTATATCCAGTGATTCAGAGTTTTTCGTATCGGGAAGTTATGATTCTACGGTGAGACTATGGGACGTCAAGACAGGTACCTGTAAGACCATGAGTGGTCACACTAGTTATGTATATGCTGTGGCTATATCCAGTGATTCAGAGTTCATCGTATCGGGAAGTTATGATTCTACGGTGAGACTATGGGACGTCAAGACAGGTACCTGTAAGACCATGAGTGGTCACACTAGTTATGTATATGCTGTGGCTATATCCAGTGATTCAGAGTTCATCGTATCGGGAAGTTATGATTCTACGGTGAGACTATGGGACGTCAAGACAGGTACCTGTAAGACCATGAGTGGTCACACTAGTTATGTATATGCTGTGGCTATATCCAGTGATTCAGAGTTCATCGTATCGGGAAGTTATGATTCTACGGTGAGACTATGGGACGTCAAGACAGGTACCTGTAAGACCATGAGTGGTCACACTAGTTATGTATATGCTGTGGCTATATCCAGTGATTCAGAGTTCATCGTATCGGGAAGTTATGATTCTACGGTGAGACTATGGGACGTCAAGACAGGTACCTGTAAGACCATGAGTGGTCACACTAGTTATGTATATGCTGTGGCTATATCCAGTGATTCAGAGTTCATCGTATCGGGAAGTTATGAATCTACGGTGAGACTATGGGACGTCAAGACAGGTACCTGTAAGACCATGAGTGGTCACACTAGTTATGTATATGCTGTGGCTATATCCAGTGATTCAGAGTTCATCGTATCGGGAAGTTATGATTCTACGGTGAGACTATGGGACGTCAAGACAGGTACCTGTAAGACCATGAGTGGTCACACTAGTTATGTATATGCTGTGGCTATATCCAGTGATTCAGAGTTCATCGTATCGGGAAGTTATGATTCTACGGTGAGACTATGGGACGTCAAGACAGGTACCTGTAAGACCATGAGTGGTCACACTAGTTATGTATATGCTGTGGCTATATCCAGTGATTCAGAGTTCATCGTATCGGGAAGTTTAGATAAGACGGTGAGACTATGGGACGTCAAGACAGGTACCTGTAAGACCATGAGTGGTCACACTAGTTATGTATATGCTGTGGCTATATCCAGTGATTCAGAGTTCATCGTATCGGGAAGTTATGATTCTACGGTGAGACTATGGGACGTCAAGACAGGTACCTGTAAGACCATGAGTGGTCACACTAGTTATGTATATGCTGTGGCTATATCCAGTGATTCAGAGTTTTTCGTATCGGGAAGTTATGATTCTACGGTGAGACTATGGGACGTCAAGACAGGTACCTGTAAGACCATGAGTGGTCACACTAGTTATGTATATGCTGTGGCTATATCCAGTGATTCAGAGTTCATCGTATCGGGAAGTTATGATTCTACGGTGAGACTATGGGACGTCAAGACAGGTACCTGTAAGACCATGAGTGGTCACACTAGTTATGTATATGCTGTGGCTATATCCAGTGATTCAGAGTTCATCGTATCGGGAAGTTATGATTCTACGGTGAGACTATGGGACGTCAAGACAGGTACCTGTAAGACCATGAGTGGTCACACTAGTTATGTATATGCTGTGGCTATATCCAGTGATTCAGAGTTCATCGTATCGGGAAGTTATGATTCTACGGTGAGACTATGGGACGTCAAGACAGGTACCTGTAAGACCATGAGTGGTCACACTAGTTATGTATATGCTGTGGCTATATCCAGTGATTCAGAGTTCATCGTATCGGGAAGTTATGAATCTACGGTGAGACTATGGGACGTCAAGACAGGTACCTGTAAGACCATGAGTGGTCACACTAGTTATGTATATGCTGTGGCTATATCCAGTGATTCAGAGTTCATCGTATCGGGGAGTTATGATTCTACGGTGAGACTATGGGACGTCAAGACAGGTACCTGTAAGACCATGAGTGGTCACACTAGTTATGTATATGCTGTGGCTATATCCAGTGATTCAGAGTTCATCGTATCGGGAAGTGATGATTCTACGGTGAGACTATGGGACGTCAAGACAGGTACCTGTAAGACCATGAGTGGTCACACTAGTTATGTATATGCTGTGGCTATATCCAGTGATTCAGAGTTCATCGTATCGGGAAGTTATGATTCTACGGTGAGACTATGGGACGTCAAGACAGGTACCTGTAAGACCATGAGTGGTCACACTAGTTATGTATATGCTGTGGCTATATCCAGTGATTCAGAGTTCATCGTATCGGGAAGTTATGATTCTACGGTGAGACTATGGGACGTCAAGACAGGTACCTGTAAGACCATGAGTGGTCACACTAGTTATGTATATGCTGTGGCTATATCCAGTGATTCAGAGTTCATCGTATCGGGGAGTTATGATTCTACGGTGAGACTATGGGACTTCATGACAGGTACCTGTAAGACCATGAGTGGTCACACTAGTTATGTATATGCTGTGGCTATATCCAGTGATTCAGAGTTCATCGTATCGGGAAGTTATGATTCTACGGTGAGACTATGGGACGTCAAGACAGGTACCTGTAAGACCATGAGTGGTCACACTAGTTATGTATATGCTGTGGCTATATCCAGTGATTCAGAGTTCATCGTATCGGGAAGTTATGATTCTACGGTGAGACTATGGGACGTCAAGACAGGTACCTGTAAGACCATGAGTGGTCACACTAGTTATGTATATGCTGTGGCTATATCCAGTGATTCAGAGTTCATCGTATCGGGAAGTTATGATTCTACGGTGAGACTATGGGACGTCAAGACAGGTACCTGTAAGACCATGAGTGGTCACACTAGTTATGTATATGCTGTGGCTATATCCAGTGATTCAGAGTTCATCGTATCGGGGAGTTATGATTCTACGGTGAGACTATGGGACGTCAAGACAGGTACCTGTAAGACCATGAGTGGTCACACTAGTTATGTATATGCTGTGGCTATATCCAGTGATTCAGAGTTCATCGTATCGGGAAGTGATGATTCTACGGTGAGACTATGGGACGTCAAGACAGGTACCTGTAAGACCATGAGTGGTCACACTAGTTATGTATATGCTGTGGCTATATCCAGTGATTCAGAGTTCATCGTATCGGGGAGTTTAGATAAGACGGTGAGACTATGGGACGTCAAGACAGGTACCTGTAAGACCATGAGTGGTCACACTAGTTATGTATATGCTGTGGCTATATCCAGTGATTCAGAGTTCATCGTATCGGGAAGTTATGAATCTACGGTGAGACTATGGGACGTCAAGACAGGTACCTGTAAGACCATGAGTGGTCACACTAGTTATGTATATGCTGTGGCTATATCCAGTGATTCAGAGTTCATCGTATCGGGAAGTTATGATTCTACGGTGAGACTATGGGACGTCAAGACAGGTACCTGTAAGACCATGAGTGGTCACACTAGTTATGTATATGCTGTGGCTATATCCAGTGATTCAGAGTTCATCGTATCGGGAAGTTATGAATCTACGGTGAGACTATGGGACGTCAAGACAGGTACCTGTAAGACCATGAGTGGTCACACTAGTTATGTATATGCTGTGGCTATATCCAGTGATTCAGAGTTCATCGTATCGGGAAGTTATGAATCTACGGTGAGACTATGGGACGTCAAGACAGGTACCTGTAAGACCATGAGTGGTCACACTAGTTATGTATATGCTGTGGCTATATCCAGTGATTCAGAGTTCATCGTATCGGGAAGTTATGAATCTACGGTGAGACTATGGGACGTCAAGACAGGTACCTGTAAGACCATGAGTGGTCACACTAGTTATGTATATGCTGTGGCTATATCCAGTGATTCAGAGTTCATCGTATCGGGAAGTTATGAATCTACGGTGAGACTATGGGACGTCAAGACAGGTACCTGTAAGACCATGAGTGGTCACACTAGTTATGTATATGCTGTGGCTATATCCAGTGATTCAGAGTTCATCGTATCGGGAAGTTATGATTCTACGGTGAGACTATGGGACGTCAAGACAGGTACCTGTAAGACCATGAGTGGTCACACTAGTTATGTATATGCTGTGGCTATATCCAGTGATTCAGAGTTCATCGTATCGGGAAGTTATGATTCTACGGTGAGACTATGGGACTTCATGACAGGTACCTGTAAGACCATGAGTGGTCACACTAGTTATGTATATGCTGTGGCTATATCCAGTGATTCAGAGTTCATCGTATCGGGAAGTTATGATTCTACGGTGAGACTATGGGACGTCAAGACAGGTACCTGTAAGACCATGAGTGGTCACACTAGTTATGTATATGCTGTGGCTATATCCAGTGATTCAGAGTTCATCGTATCGGGAAGTTTAGATAAGACGGTGAGACTATGGGACGTCAAGACAGGTACCTGTAAGACCATGAGTGGTCACACTAGTTATGTATATGCTGTGGCTATATCCAGTGATTCAGAGTTCATCGTATCGGGAAGTTATGAATCTACGGTGAGACTATGGGACGTCAAGACAGGTACCTGTAAGACCATGAGTGGTCACACTAGTTATGTATATGCTGTGGCTATATCCAGTGATTCAGAGTTCATCGTATCGGGAAGTTATGATTCTACGGTGAGACTATGGGACGTCAAGACAGGTACCTGTAAGACCATGAGTGGTCACACTAGTTATGTATATGCTGTGGCTATATCCAGTGATTCAGAGTTCATCGTATCGGGAAGTTATGATTCTACGGTGAGACTATGGGACGTCAAGACAGGTACCTGTAAGACCATGAGTGGTCACACTAGTTATGTATATGCTGTGGCTATATCCAGTGATTCAGAGTTCATCGTATCGGGAAGTTATGATTCTACGGTGAGACTATGGGACGTCAAGACAGGTACCTGTAAGACCATGAGTGGTCACACTAGTTATGTATATGCTGTGGCTATATCCAGTGATTCAGAGTTCATCGTATCGGGAAGTTATGATTCTACGGTGAGACTATGGGACGTCAAGACAGGTACCTGTAAGACCATGAGTGGTCACACTAGTTATGTATATGCTGTGGCTATATCCAGTGATTCAGAGTTCATCGTATCGGGAAGTTATGATTCTACGGTGAGACTATGGGACGTCAAGACAGGTACCTGTAAGACCATGAGTGGTCACACTAGTTATGTATATGCTGTGGCTATATCCAGTGATTCAGAGTTCATCGTATCGGGGAGTTTAGATAAGACGGTGAGACTATGGGACGTCAAGACAGGTACCTGTAAGACCATGAGTGGTCACACTAGTTATGTATATGCTGTGGCTATATCCAGTGATTCAGAGTTCATCGTATCGGGAAGTTATGATTCTACGGTGAGACTATGGGACGTCAAGACAGGTACCTGTAAGACCATGAGTGGTCACACTAGTTATGTATATGCTGTGGCTATATCCAGTGATTCAGAGTTCATCGTATCGGGGAGTTTAGATAAGACGGTGAGACTATGGGACGTCAAGACAGGTACCTGTAAGACCATGAGTGGTCACACTAGTTATGTATATGCTGTGGCTATATCCAGTGATTCAGAGTTCATCGTATCGGGAAGTTATGATTCTACGGTGAGACTATGGGACGTCAAGACAGGTACCTGTAAGACCATGAGTGGTCACACTAGTTATGTATATGCTGTGGCTATATCCAGTGATTCAGAGTTCATCGTATCGGGAAGTTATGATTCTACGGTGAGACTATGGGACTTCATGACAGGTACCTGTAAGACCATGAGTGGTCACACTAGTTATGTATATGCTGTGGCTATATCCAGTGATTCAGAGTTCATCGTATCGGGAAGTTATGATTCTACGGTGAGACTATGGGACGTCAAGACAGGTACCTGTAAGACCATGAGTGGTCACACTAGTTATGTATATGCTGTGGCTATATCCAGTGATTCAGAGTTCATCGTATCGGGAAGTTATGATTCTACGGTGAGACTATGGGACGTCAAGACAGGTACCTGTAAGACCATGAGTGGTCACACTAGTTATGTATATGCTGTGGCTATATCCAGTGATTCAGAGTTCATCGTATCGGGAAGTTATGATTCTACGGTGAGACTATGGGACGTCAAGACAGGTACCTGTAAGACCATGAGTGGTCACACTAGTTATGTATATGCTGTGGCTATATCCAGTGATTCAGAGTTCATCGTATCGGGAAGTTATGATTCTACGGTGAGACTATGGGACGTCAAGACAGGTACCTGTAAGACCATGAGTGGTCACACTAGTTATGTATATGCTGTGGCTATATCCAGTGATTCAGAGTTCATCGTATCGGGAAGTTATGATTCTACGGTGAGACTATGGGACGTCAAGACAGGTACCTGTAAGACCATGAGTGGTCACACTAGTTATGTATATGCTGTGGCTATATCCAGTGATTCAGAGTTCATCGTATCGGGAAGTTATGAATCTACGGTGAGACTATGGGACGTCAAGACAGGTACCTGTAAGACCATGAGTGGTCACACTAGTTATGTATATGCTGTGGCTATATCCAGTGATTCAGAGTTCATCGTATCGGGAAGTTATGAATCTACGGTGAGACTATGGGACGTCAAGACAGGTACCTGTAAGACCATGAGTGGTCACACTAGTTATGTATATGCTGTGGCTATATCCAGTGATTCAGAGTTCATCGTATCGGGAAGTTATGATTCTACGGTGAGACTATGGGACGTCAAGACAGGTACCTGTAAGACCATGAGTGGTCACACTAGTTATGTATATGCTGTGGCTATATCCAGTGATTCAGAGTTCATCGTATCGGGAAGTTATGAATCTACGGTGAGACTATGGGACGTCAAGACAGGTACCTGTAAGACCATGAGTGGTCACACTAGTTATGTATATGCTGTGGCTATATCCAGTGATTCAGAGTTCATCGTATCGGGAAGTTATGATTCTACGGTGAGACTATGGGACGTCAAGACAGGTACCTGTAAGACCATGAGTGGTCACACTAGTTATGTATATGCTGTGGCTATATCCAGTGATTCAGAGTTCATCGTATCGGGAAGTTATGATTCTACGGTGAGACTATGGGACTTCATGACAGGTACCTGTAAGACCATGAGTGGTCACACTAGTTATGTATATGCTGTGGCTATATCCAGTGATTCAGAGTTCATCGTATCGGGAAGTTATGATTCTACGGTGAGACTATGGGACGTCAAGACAGGTACCTGTAAGACCATGAGTGGTCACACTAGTTATGTATATGCTGTGGCTATATCCAGTGATTCAGAGTTCATCGTATCGGGAAGTTTAGATAAGACGGTGAGACTATGGGACGTCAAGACAGGTACCTGTAAGACCATGAGTGGTCACACTAGTTATGTATATGCTGTGGCTATATCCAGTGATTCAGAGTTCATCGTATCGGGAAGTTATGAATCTACGGTGAGACTATGGGACGTCAAGACAGGTACCTGTAAGACCATGAGTGGTCACACTAGTTATGTATATGCTGTGGCTATATCCAGTGATTCAGAGTTCATCGTATCGGGAAGTTATGATTCTACGGTGAGACTATGGGACGTCAAGACAGGTACCTGTAAGACCATGAGTGGTCACACTAGTTATGTATATGCTGTGGCTATATCCAGTGATTCAGAGTTCATCGTATCGGGAAGTTATGATTCTACGGTGAGACTATGGGACGTCAAGACAGGTACCTGTAAGACCATGAGTGGTCACACTAGTTATGTATATGCTGTGGCTATATCCAGTGATTCAGAGTTCATCGTATCGGGAAGTTATGATTCTACGGTGAGACTATGGGACGTCAAGACAGGTACCTGTAAGACCATGAGTGGTCACACTAGTTATGTATATGCTGTGGCTATATCCAGTGATTCAGAGTTCATCGTATCGGGAAGTTATGATTCTACGGTGAGACTATGGGACGTCAAGACAGGTACCTGTAAGACCATGAGTGGTCACACTAGTTATGTATATGCTGTGGCTATATCCAGTGATTCAGAGTTCATCGTATCGGGAAGTTATGATTCTACGGTGAGACTATGGGACGTCAAGACAGGTACCTGTAAGACCATGAGTGGTCACACTAGTTATGTATATGCTGTGGCTATATCCAGTGATTCAGAGTTCATCGTATCGGGAAGTTATGATTCTACGGTGAGACTATGGGACGTCAAGACAGGTACCTGTAAGACCATGAGTGGTCACACTAGTTATGTATATGCTGTGGCTATATCCAGTGATTCAGAGTTCATCGTATCGGGGAGTTTAGATAAGACGGTGAGACTATGGGACGTCAAGACAGGTACCTGTAAGACCATGAGTGGTCACACTAGTTATGTATATGCTGTGGCTATATCCAGTGATTCAGAGTTCATCGTATCGGGAAGTTATGATTCTACGGTGAGACTATGGGACGTCAAGACAGGTACCTGTAAGACCATGAGTGGTCACACTAGTTATGTATATGCTGTGGCTATATCCAGTGATTCAGAGTTCATCGTATCGGGAAGTTATGATTCTACGGTGAGACTATGGGACTTCATGACAGGTACCTGTAAGACCATGAGTGGTCACACTAGTTATGTATATGCTGTGGCTATATCCAGTGATTCAGAGTTCATCGTATCGGGAAGTTATGATTCTACGGTGAGACTATGGGACGTCAAGACAGGTACCTGTAAGACCATGAGTGGTCACACTAGTTATGTATATGCTGTGGCTATATCCAGTGATTCAGAGTTCATCGTATCGGGAAGTTATGAATCTACGGTGAGACTATGGGACGTCAAGACAGGTACCTGTAAGACCATGAGTGGTCACACTAGTTATGTATATGCTGTGGCTATATCCAGTGATTCAGAGTTCATCGTATCGGGAAGTTATGATTCTACGGTGAGACTATGGGACGTCAAGACAGGTACCTGTAAGACCATGAGTGGTCACACTAGTTATGTATATGCTGTGGCTATATCCAGTGATTCAGAGTTCATCGTATCGGGAAGTTATGATTCTACGGTGAGACTATGGGACGTCAAGACAGGTACCTGTAAGACCATGAGTGGTCACACTAGTTATGTATATGCTGTGGCTATATCCAGTGATTCAGAGTTCATCGTATCGGGAAGTTATGATTCTACGGTGAGACTATGGGACGTCAAGACAGGTACCTGTAAGACCATGAGTGGTCACACTAGTTATGTATATGCTGTGGCTATATCCAGTGATTCAGAGTTCATCGTATCGGGAAGTTTAGATAAGACGGTGAGACTATGGGACGTCAAGACAGGTACCTGTAAGACCATGAGTGGTCACACTAGTTATGTATATGCTGTGGCTATATCCAGTGATTCAGAGTTTTTCGTATCGGGAAGTTATGATTCTACGGTGAGACTATGGGACGTCAAGACAGGTACCTGTAAGACCATGAGTGGTCACACTAGTTATGTATATGCTGTGGCTATATCCAGTGATTCAGAGTTCATCGTATCGGGAAGTTATGATTCTACGGTGAGACTATGGGACGTCAAGACAGGTACCTGTAAGACCATGAGTGGTCACACTAGTTATGTATATGCTGTGGCTATATCCAGTGATTCAGAGTTCATCGTATCGGGAAGTTATGATTCTACAGTGAGACTATGGGACGTCAAGACAGGTACCTGTAAGACCATGAGTGGTCACACTAGTTATGTATATGCTGTGGCTATATCCAGTGATTCAGAGTTCATCGTATCGGGAAGTTATGATTCTACGGTGAGACTATGGGACGTCAAGACAGGTACCTGTAAGACCATGAGTGGTCACACTAGTTATGTATATGCTGTGGCTATATCCAGTGATTCAGAGTTCATCGTATCGGGAAGTTATGATTCTACGGTGAGACTATGGGACGTCAAGACAGGTACCTGTAAGACCATGAGTGGTCACACTAGTTATGTATATGCTGTGGCTATATCCAGTGATTCAGAGTTCATCGTATCGGGAAGTTATGATTCTACAGTGAGACTATGGGACGTCAAGACAGGTACCTGTAAGACCATGAGTGGTCACACTAGTTATGTATATGCTGTGGCTATATCCAGTGATTCAGAGTTCATCGTATCGGGGAGTTATGATTCTACGGTGAGACTATGGGACGTCAAGACAGGTACCTGTAAGACCATGAGTGGTCACACTAGTTATGTATATGCTGTGGCTATATCCAGTGATTCAGAGTTCATCGTATCGGGGAGTTATGATTCTACGGTGAGACTATGGGACGTCAAGACAGGTACCTGTAAGACCATGAGTGGTCACACTAGTTATGTATATGCTGTGGCTATATCCAGTGATTCAGAGTTCATCGTATCGGGAAGTTATGATTCTACGGTGAGACTATGGGACGTCAAGACAGGTACCTGTAAGACCATGAGTGGTCACACTAGTTATGTATATGCTGTGGCTATATCCAGTGATTCAGAGTTCATCGTATCGGGAAGTTATGATTCTACGGTGAGACTATGGGACTTCATGACAGGTACCTGTAAGACCATGAGTGGTCACACTAGTTATGTATATGCTGTGGCTATATCCAGTGATTCAGAGTTCATCGTATCGGGAAGTTATGATTCTACGGTGAGACTATGGGACGTCAAGACAGGTACCTGTAAGACCATGAGTGGTCACACTAGTTATGTATATGCTGTGGCTATATCCAGTGATTCAGAGTTCATCGTATCGGGAAGTTATGAATCTACGGTGAGACTATGGGACGTCAAGACAGGTACCTGTAAGACCATGAGTGGTCACACTAGTTATGTATATGCTGTGGCTATATCCAGTGATTCAGAGTTCATCGTATCGGGAAGTTATGATTCTACGGTGAGACTATGGGACGTCAAGACAGGTACCTGTAAGACCATGAGTGGTCACACTAGTTATGTATATGCTGTGGCTATATCCAGTGATTCAGAGTTCATCGTATCGGGAAGTTTAGATAAGACGGTGAGACTATGGGACGTCAAGACAGGTACCTGTAAGACCATGAGTGGTCACACTAGTTATGTATATGCTGTGGCTATATCCAGTGATTCAGAGTTCATCGTATCGGGAAGTTTAGATAAGACGGTGAGACTATGGGACGTCAAGACAGGTACCTGTAAGACCATGAGTGGTCACACTAGTTATGTATATGCTGTGGCTATATCCAGTGATTCAGAGTTTTTCGTATCGGGAAGTTATGATTCTACGGTGAGACTATGGGACGTCAAGACAGGTACCTGTAAGACCATGAGTGGTCACACTAGTTATGTATATGCTGTGGCTATATCCAGTGATTCAGAGTTCATCGTATCGGGAAGTTATGATTCTACGGTGAGACTATGGGACGTCAAGACAGGTACCTGTAAGACCATGAGTGGTCACACTAGTTATGTATATGCTGTGGCTATATCCAGTGATTCAGAGTTCATCGTATCGGGAAGTTATGATTCTACGGTGAGACTATGGGACGTCAAGACAGGTACCTGTAAGACCATGAGTGGTCACACTAGTTATGTATATGCTGTGGCTATATCCAGTGATTCAGAGTTCATCGTATCGGGGAGTTATGATTCTACGGTGAGACTATGGGACGTCAAGACAGGTACCTGTAAGACCATGAGTGGTCACACTAGTTATGTATATGCTGTGGCTATATCCAGTGATTCAGAGTTCATCGTATCGGGAAGTTTAGATAAGACGGTGAGACTATGGGACGTCAAGACAGGTACCTGTAAGACCATGAGTGGTCACACTAGTTATGTATATGCTGTGGCTATATCCAGTGATTCAGAGTTCATCGTATCGGGAAGTTATGATTCTACGGTGAGACTATGGGACGTCAAGACAGGTACCTGTAAGACCATGAGTGGTCACACTAGTTATGTATATGCTGTGGCTATATCCAGTGATTCAGAGTTCATCGTATCGGGAAGTTATGATTCTACGGTGAGACTATGGGACTTCATGACAGGTACCTGTAAGACCATGAGTGGTCACACTAGTTATGTATATGCTGTGGCTATATCCAGTGATTCAGAGTTCATCGTATCGGGAAGTTATGATTCTACGGTGAGACTATGGGACGTCAAGACAGGTACCTGTAAGACCATGAGTGGTCACACTAGTTATGTATATGCTGTGGCTATATCCAGTGATTCAGAGTTCATCGTATCGGGAAGTTATGAATCTACGGTGAGACTATGGGACGTCAAGACAGGTACCTGTAAGACCATGAGTGGTCACACTAGTTATGTATATGCTGTGGCTATATCCAGTGATTCAGAGTTCATCGTATCGGGAAGTTATGATTCTACGGTGAGACTATGGGACGTCAAGACAGGTACCTGTAAGACCATGAGTGGTCACACTAGTTATGTATATGCTGTGGCTATATCCAGTGATTCAGAGTTCATCGTATCGGGAAGTTTAGATAAGACGGTGAGACTATGGGACGTCAAGACAGGTACCTGTAAGACCATGAGTGGTCACACTAGTTATGTATATGCTGTGGCTATATCCAGTGATTCAGAGTTCATCGTATCGGGAAGTTTAGATAAGACGGTGAGACTATGGGACGTCAAGACAGGTACCTGTAAGACCATGAGTGGTCACACTAGTTATGTATATGCTGTGGCTATATCCAGTGATTCAGAGTTTTTCGTATCGGGAAGTTATGATTCTACGGTGAGACTATGGGACGTCAAGACAGGTACCTGTAAGACCATGAGTGGTCACACTAGTTATGTATATGCTGTGGCTATATCCAGTGATTCAGAGTTCATCGTATCGGGAAGTTATGATTCTACGGTGAGACTATGGGACTTCATGACAGGTACCTGTAAGACCATGAGTGGTCACACTAGTTATGTATATGCTGTGGCTATATCCAGTGATTCAGAGTTCATCGTATCGGGAAGTTATGATTCTACGGTGAGACTATGGGACGTCAAGACAGGTACCTGTAAGACCATGAGTGGTCACACTAGTTATGTATATGCTGTGGCTATATCCAGTGATTCAGAGTTCATCGTATCGGGAAGTTATGAATCTACGGTGAGACTATGGGACGTCAAGACAGGTACCTGTAAGACCATGAGTGGTCACACTAGTTATGTATATGCTGTGGCTATATCCAGTGATTCAGAGTTCATCGTATCGGGATGTTATGATTCTACGGTGAGACTATGGGACGTCAAGACAGGTACCTGTAAGACCATGAGTGGTCACACTAGTTATGTATATG
Source organism: Loxodes magnus (assembly GCA_946699065.1). Classification (NCBI taxonomy): domain Eukaryota; phylum Ciliophora; class Karyorelictea; order Loxodida; family Loxodidae; genus Loxodes; species Loxodes magnus. The sequence goes on from CAMPDV010005584.1 coordinate 14,930, forward strand.
CTGTGGCTATATCCAGTGATTCAGAGTTCATCGTATCGGGAAGTTTAGATAAGACGGTGAGACTATGGGACGTCAAGACAGGTACCTGTAAGACCATGAGTGGTCACACTAGTTATGTATATGCTGTGGCTATATCCAGTGATTCAGAGTTTTTCGTATCGGGAAGTTATGATTCTACGGTGAGACTATGGGACGTCAAGACAGGTACCTGTAAGACCATGAGTGGTCACACTAGTTATGTATATGCTGTGGCTATATCCAGTGATTCAGAGTTCATCGTATCGGGAAGTTATGATTCTACGGTGAGACTATGGGACGTCAAGACAGGTACCTGTAAGACCATGAGTGGTCACACTAGTTATGTATATGCTGTGGCTATATCCAGTGATTCAGAGTTCATCGTATCGGGGAGTTATGATTCTACGGTGAGACTATGGGACGTCAAGACAGGTACCTGTAAGACCATGAGTGGTCACACTAGTTATGTATATGCTGTGGCTATATCCAGTGATTCAGAGTTTTTCGTATCGGGAAGTTATGATTCTACGGTGAGACTATGGGACGTCAAGACAGGTACCTGTAAGACCATGAGTGGTCACACTAGTTATGTATATGCTGTGGCTATATCCAGTGATTCAGAGTTCATCGTATCGGGAAGTTATGATTCTACGGTGAGACTATGGGACGTCAAGACAGGTACCTGTAAGACCATGAGTGGTCACACTAGTTATGTATATGCTGTGGCTATATCCAGTGATTCAGAGTTCATCGTATCGGGGAGTTATGATTCTACGGTGAGACTATGGGACGTCAAGACAGGTACCTGTAAGACCATGAGTGGTCACACTAGTTATGTATATGCTGTGGCTATATCCAGTGATTCAGAGTTTTTCGTATCGGGAAGTTATGATTCTACGGTGAGACTATGGGACGTCAAGACAGGTACCTGTAAGACCATGAGTGGTCACACTAGTTATGTATATGCTGTGGCTATATCCAGTGATTCAGAGTTCATCGTATCGGGGAGTTATGATTCTACGGTGAGACTATGGGACGTCAAGACAGGTACCTGTAAGACCATGAGTGGTCACACTAGTTATGTATATGCTGTGGCTATATCCAGTGATTCAGAGTTCATCGTATCGGGAAGTTATGATTCTACGGTGAGACTATGGGACGTCAAGACAGGTACCTGTAAGACCATGAGTGGTCACACTAGTTATGTATATGCTGTGGCTATATCCAGTGATTCAGAGTTCATCGTATCGGGAAGTTATGATTCTACGGTGAGACTATGGGACGTCAAGACAGGTACCTGTAAGACCATGAGTGGTCACACTAGTTATGTATATGCTGTGGCTATATCCAGTGATTCAGAGTTCATCGTATCGGGAAGTTTAGATAAGACGGTGAGACTATGGGACGTCAAGACAGGTACCTGTAAGACCATGAGTGGTCACACTAGTTATGTATATGCTGTGGCTATATCCAGTGATTCAGAGTTTTTCGTATCGGGAAGTTATGATTCTACGGTGAGACTATGGGACGTCAAGACAGGTACCTGTAAGACCATGAGTGGTCACACTAGTTATGTATATGCTGTGGCTATATCCAGTGATTCAGAGTTCATCGTATCGGGAAGTTATGATTCTACGGTGAGACTATGGGACGTCAAGACAGGTACCTGTAAGACCATGAGTGGTCACACTAGTTATGTATATGCTGTGGCTATATCCAGTGATTCAGAGTTCATCGTATCGGGAAGTTATGATTCTACGGTGAGACTATGGGACGTCAAGACAGGTACCTGTAAGACCATGAGTGGTCACACTAGTTATGTATATGCTGTGGCTATATCCAGTGATTCAGAGTTCATCGTATCGGGAAGTGATGATTCTACGGTGAGACTATGGGACGTCAAGACAGGTACCTGTAAGACCATGAGTGGTCACACTAGTTATGTATATGCTGTGGCTATATCCAGTGATTCAGAGTTCATCGTATCGGGAAGTTATGATTCTACGGTGAGACTATGGGACGTCAAGACAGGTACCTGTAAGACCATGAGTGGTCACACTAGTTATGTATATGCTGTGGCTATATCCAGTGATTCAGAGTTCATCGTATCGGGAAGTTATGATTCTACGGTGAGACTATGGGACGTCAAGACAGGTACCTGTAAGACCATGAGTGGTCACACTAGTTATGTATATGCTGTGGCTATATCCAGTGATTCAGAGTTCATCGTATCGGGAAGTTATGATTCTACGGTGAGACTATGGGACGTCAAGACAGGTACCTGTAAGACCATGAGTGGTCACACTAGTTATGTATATGCTGTGGCTATATCCAGTGATTCAGAGTTCATCGTATCGGGAAGTTTAGATAAGACGGTGAGACTATGGGACGTCAAGACAGGTACCTGTAAGACCATGAGTGGTCACACTAGTTATGTATATGCTGTGGCTATATCCAGTGATTCAGAGTTCATCGTATCGGGAAGTTTAGATAAGACGGTGAGACTATGGGACGTCAAGACAGGTACCTGTAAGACCATGAGTGGTCACACTAGTTATGTATATGCTGTGGCTATATCCAGTGATTCAGAGTTTTTCGTATCGGGAAGTTATGATTCTACGGTGAGACTATGGGACGTCAAGACAGGTACCTGTAAGACCATGAGTGGTCACACTAGTTATGTATATGCTGTGGCTATATCCAGTGATTCAGAGTTCATCGTATCGGGAAGTTATGATTCTACGGTGAGACTATGGGACGTCAAGACAGGTACCTGTAAGACCATGAGTGGTCACACTAGTTATGTATATGCTGTGGCTATATCCAGTGATTCAGAGTTCATCGTATCGGGGAGTTATGATTCTACGGTGAGACTATGGGACGTCAAGACAGGTACCTGTAAGACCATGAGTGGTCACACTAGTTATGTATATGCTGTGGCTATATCCAGTGATTCAGAGTTTTTCGTATCGGGAAGTTATGATTCTACGGTGAGACTATGGGACGTCAAGACAGGTACCTGTAAGACCATGAGTGGTCACACTAGTTATGTATATGCTGTGGCTATATCCAGTGATTCAGAGTTCATCGTATCGGGAAGTTATGAATCTACGGTGAGACTATGGGACGTCAAGACAGGTACCTGTAAGACCATGAGTGGTCACACTAGTTATGTATATGCTGTGGCTATATCCAGTGATTCAGAGTTCATCGTATCGGGAAGTTATGATTCTACGGTGAGACTATGGGACGTCAAGACAGGTACCTGTAAGACCATGAGTGGTCACACTAGTTATGTATATGCTGTGGCTATATCCAGTGATTCAGAGTTCATCGTATCGGGATGTTATGATTCTACGGTGAGACTATGGGACGTCAAGACAGGTACCTGTAAGACCATGAGTGGTCACACTAGTTATGTATATGCTGTGGCTATATCCAGTGATTCAGAGTTCATCGTATCGGGAAGTTTAGATAAGACGGTGAGACTATGGGACGTCAAGACAGGTACCTGTAAGACCATGAGTGGTCACACTAGTTATGTATATGCTGTGGCTATATCCAGTGATTCAGAGTTTTTCGTATCGGGAAGTTATGATTCTACGGTGAGACTATGGGACGTCAAGACAGGTACCTGTAAGACCATGAGTGGTCACACTAGTTATGTATATGCTGTGGCTATATCCAGTGATTCAGAGTTCATCGTATCGGGAAGTTATGATTCTACGGTGAGACTATGGGACGTCAAGACAGGTACCTGTAAGACCATGAGTGGTCACACTAGTTATGTATATGCTGTGGCTATATCCAGTGATTCAGAGTTCATCGTATCGGGGAGTTTAGATAAGACGGTGAGACTATGGGACGTCAAGACAGGTACCTGTAAGACCATGAGTGGTCACACTAGTTATGTATATGCTGTGGCTATATCCAGTGATTCAGAGTTCATCGTATCGGGAAGTTATGATTCTACGGTGAGACTATGGGACGTCAAGACAGGTACCTGTAAGACCATGAGTGGTCACACTAGTTATGTATATGCTGTGGCTATATCCAGTGATTCAGAGTTCATCGTATCGGGAAGTTATGAATCTACGGTGAGACTATGGGACGTCAAGACAGGTACCTGTAAGACCATGAGTGGTCACACTAGTTATGTATATGCTGTGGCTATATCCAGTGATTCAGAGTTTTTCGTATCGGGAAGTTATGATTCTACGGTGAGACTATGGGACGTCAAGACAGGTACCTGTAAGACCATGAGTGGTCACACTAGTTATGTATATGCTGTGGCTATATCCAGTGATTCAGAGTTCATCGTATCGGGAAGTTATGATTCTACGGTGAGACTATGGGACGTCAAGACAGGTACCTGTAAGACCATGAGTGGTCACACTAGTTATGTATATGCTGTGGCTATATCCAGTGATTCAGAGTTCATCGTATCGGGAAGTTATGAATCTACGGTGAGACTATGGGACGTCAAGACAGGTACCTGTAAGACCATGAGTGGTCACACTAGTTATGTATATGCTGTGGCTATATCCAGTGATTCAGAGTTCATCGTATCGGGAAGTTATGATTCTACGGTGAGACTATGGGACGTCAAGACAGGTACCTGTAAGACCATGAGTGGTCACACTAGTTATGTATATGCTGTGGCTATATCCAGTGATTCAGAGTTCATCGTATCGGGATGTTATGATTCTACGGTGAGACTATGGGACGTCAAGACAGGTACCTGTAAGACCATGAGTGGTCACACTAGTTATGTATATGCTGTGGCTATATCCAGTGATTCAGAGTTCATCGTATCGGGAAGTTTAGATAAGACGGTGAGACTATGGGACGTCAAGACAGGTACCTGTAAGACCATGAGTGGTCACACTAGTTATGTATATGCTGTGGCTATATCCAGTGATTCAGAGTTCATCGTATCGGGAAGTTATGATTCTACGGTGAGACTATGGGACGTCAAGACAGGTACCTGTAAGACCATGAGTGGTCACACTAGTTATGTATATGCTGTGGCTATATCCAGTGATTCAGAGTTCATCGTATCGGGAAGTTTAGATAAGACGGTGAGACTATGGGACGTCAAGACAGGTACCTGTAAGACCATGAGTGGTCACACTAGTTATGTATATGCTGTGGCTATATCCAGTGATTCAGAGTTTTTCGTATCGGGAAGTTATGATTCTACGGTGAGACTATGGGACGTCAAGACAGGTACCTGTAAGACCATGAGTGGTCACACTAGTTATGTATATTCTGTGGCTATATCCAGTGATTCAGAGTTCATCGTATCGGGAAGTTATGAATCTACGGTGAGACTATGGGACGTCAAGACAGGTACCTGTAAGACCATGAGTGGTCACACTAGTTATGTATATGCTGTGGCTATATCCAGTGATTCAGAGTTCATCGTATCGGGAAGTTATGATTCTACGGTGAGACTATGGGACGTCAAGACAGGTACCTGTAAGACCATGAGTGGTCACACTAGTTATGTATATGCTGTGGCTATATCCAGTGATTCAGAGTTCATCGTATCGGGAAGTTTAGATAAGACGGTGAGACTATGGGACGTCAAGACAGGTACCTGTAAGACCATGAGTGGTCACACTAGTTATGTATATGCTGTGGCTATATCCAGTGATTCAGAGTTCATCGTATCGGGAAGTTTAGATAAGACGGTGAGACTATGGGACGTCAAGACAGGTACCTGTAAGACCATGAGTGGTCACACTAGTTATGTATATGCTGTGGCTATATCCAGTGATTCAGAGTTTTTCGTATCGGGAAGTTATGATTCTACGGTGAGACTATGGGACGTCAAGACAGGTACCTGTAAGACCATGAGTGGTCACACTAGTTATGTATATGCTGTGGCTATATCCAGTGATTCAGAGTTCATCGTATCGGGAAGTTATGATTCTACGGTGAGACTATGGGACGTCAAGACAGGTACCTGTAAGACCATGAGTGGTCACACTAGTTATGTATATGCTGTGGCTATATCCAGTGATTCAGAGTTCATCGTATCGGGAAGTTATGAATCTACGGTGAGACTATGGGACGTCAAGACAGGTACCTGTAAGACCATGAGTGGTCACACTAGTTATGTATATGCTGTGGCTATATCCAGTGATTCAGAGTTCATCGTATCGGGATGTTATGATTCTACGGTGAGACTATGGGACGTCAAGACAGGTACCTGTAAGACCATGAGTGGTCACACTAGTTATGTATATGCTGTGGCTATATCCAGTGATTCAGAGTTCATCGTATCGGGAAGTTTAGATAAGACGGTGAGACTATGGGACGTCAAGACAGGTACCTGTAAGACCATGAGTGGTCACACTAGTTATGTATATGCTGTGGCTATATCCAGTGATTCAGAGTTTTTCGTATCGGGAAGTTATGATTCTACGGTGAGACTATGGGACGTCAAGACAGGTACCTGTAAGACCATGAGTGGTCACACTAGTTATGTATATGCTGTGGCTATATCCAGTGATTCAGAGTTCATCGTATCGGGGAGTTATGATTCTACGGTGAGACTATGGGACGTCAAGACAGGTACCTGTAAGACCATGAGTGGTCACACTAGTTATGTATATGCTGTGGCTATATCCAGTGATTCAGAGTTCATCGTATCGGGAAGTTATGATTCTACGGTGAGACTATGGGACGTCAAGACAGGTACCTGTAAGACCATGAGTGGTCACACTAGTTATGTATATGCTGTGGCTATATCCAGTGATTCAGAGTTCATCGTATCGGGAAGTTATGAATCTACGGTGAGACTATGGGACGTCAAGACAGGTACCTGTAAGACCATGAGTGGTCACACTAGTTATGTATATGCTGTGGCTATATCCAGTGATTCAGAGTTTTTCGTATCGGGAAGTTATGATTCTACGGTGAGACTATGGGACGTCAAGACAGGTACCTGTAAGACCATGAGTGGTCACACTAGTTATGTATATGCTGTGGCTATATCCAGTGATTCAGAGTTCATCGTATCGGGAAGTTATGATTCTACGGTGAGACTATGGGACGTCAAGACAGGTACCTGTAAGACCATGAGTGGTCACACTAGTTATGTATATGCTGTGGCTATATCCAGTGATTCAGAGTTCATCGTATCGGGAAGTTATGATTCTACGGTGAGACTATGGGACGTCAAGACAGGTACCTGTAAGACCATGAGTGGTCACACTAGTTATGTATATGCTGTGGCTATATCCAGTGATTCAGAGTTCATCGTATCGGGGAGTTATGATTCTACGGTGAGACTATGGGACGTCAAGACAGGTACCTGTAAGACCATGAGTGGTCACACTAGTTATGTATATGCTGTGGCTATATCCAGTGATTCAGAGTTCATCGTATCGGGAAGTTATGATTCTACGGTGAGACTATGGGACGTCAAGACAGGTACCTGTAAGACCATGAGTGGTCACACTAGTTATGTATATGCTGTGGCTATATCCAGTGATTCAGAGTTCATCGTATCGGGAAGTTATGATTCTACGGTGAGACTATGGGACGTCAAGACAGGTACCTGTAAGACCATGAGTGGTCACACTAGTTATGTATATGCTGTGGCTATATCCAGTGATTCAGAGTTCATCGTATCGGGAAGTTTAGATAAGACGGTGAGACTATGGGACGTCAAGACAGGTACCTGTAAGACCATGAGTGGTCACACTAGTTATGTATATGCTGTGGCTATATCCAGTGATTCAGAGTTCATCGTATCGGGGAGTTATGATTCTACGGTGAGACTATGGGACGTCAAGACAGGTACCTGTAAGACCATGAGTGGTCACACTAGTTATGTATATGCTGTGGCTATATCCAGTGATTCAGAGTTCATCGTATCGGGAAGTTATGATTCTACGGTGAGACTATGGGACGTCAAGACAGGTACCTGTAAGACCATGAGTGGTCACACTAGTTATGTATATGCTGTGGCTATATCCAGTGATTCAGAGTTCATCGTATCGGGAAGTTATGATTCTACGGTGAGACTATGGGACGTCAAGACAGGTACCTGTAAGACCATGAGTGGTCACACTAGTTATGTATATGCTGTGGCTATATCCAGTGATTCAGAGTTCATCGTATCGGGAAGTTATGATTCTACGGTGAGACTATGGGACGTCAAGACAGGTACCTGTAAGACCATGAGTGGTCACACTAGTTATGTATATGCTGTGGCTATATCCAGTGATTCAGAGTTCATCGTATCGGGGAGTTATGATTCTACGGTGAGACTATGGGACGTCAAGACAGGTACCTGTAAGACCATGAGTGGTCACACTAGTTATGTATATGCTGTGGCTATATCCAGTGATTCAGAGTTCATCGTATCGGGAAGTTATGATTCTACGGTGAGACTATGGGACGTCAAGACAGGTACCTGTAAGACCATGAGTGGTCACACTAGTTATGTATATGCTGTGGCTATATCCAGTGATTCAGAGTTCATCGTATCGGGAAGTTATGATTCTACGGTGAGACTATGGGACGTCAAGACAGGTACCTGTAAGACCATGAGTGGTCACACTAGTTATGTATATGCTGTGGCTATATCCAGTGATTCAGAGTTCATCGTATCGGGAAGTGATGATTCTACGGTGAGACTATGGGACGTCAAGACAGGTACCTGTAAGACCATGAGTGGTCACACTAGTTATGTATATGCTGTGGCTATATCCAGTGATTCAGAGTTCATCGTATCGGGAAGTTATGATTCTACGGTGAGACTATGGGACGTCAAGACAGGTACCTGTAAGACCATGAGTGGTCACACTAGTTATGTATATGCTGTGGCTATATCCAGTGATTCAGAGTTCATCGTATCGGGAAGTTATGATTCTACGGTGAGACTATGGGACGTCAAGACAGGTACCTGTAAGACCATGAGTGGTCACACTAGTTATGTATATGCTGTGGCTATATCCAGTGATTCAGAGTTCATCGTATCGGGAAGTTATGATTCTACGGTGAGACTATGGGACGTCAAGACAGGTACCTGTAAGACCATGAGTGGTCACACTAGTTATGTATATGCTGTGGCTATATCCAGTGATTCAGAGTTCATCGTATCGGGAAGTTTAGATAAGACGGTGAGACTATGGGACGTCAAGACAGGTACCTGTAAGACCATGAGTGGTCACACTAGTTATGTATATGCTGTGGCTATATCCAGTGATTCAGAGTTCATCGTATCGGGAAGTTATGATTCTACGGTGAGACTATGGGACGTCAAGACAGGTACCTGTAAGACCATGAGTGGTCACACTAGTTATGTATATGCTGTGGCTATATCCAGTGATTCAGAGTTCATCGTATCGGGAAGTTATGATTCTACGGTGAGACTATGGGACGTCAAGACAGGTACCTGTAAGACCATGAGTGGTCACACTAGTTATGTATATGCTGTGGCTATATCCAGTGATTCAGAGTTCATCGTATCGGGAAGTTTAGATAAGACGGTGAGACTATGGGACGTCAAGACAGGTACCTGTAAGACCATGAGTGGTCACACTAGTTATGTATATGCTGTGGCTATATCCAGTGATTCAGAGTTCATCGTATCGGGAAGTTATGATTCTACGGTGAGACTATGGGACGTCAAGACAGGTACCTGTAAGACCATGAGTGGTCACACTAGTTATGTATATGCTGTGGCTATATCCAGTGATTCAGAGTTCATCGTATCGGGAAGTTATGATTCTACGGTGAGACTATGGGACGTCAAGACAGGTACCTGTAAGACCATGAGTGGTCACACTAGTTATGTATATGCTGTGGCTATATCCAGTGATTCAGAGTTCATCGTATCGGGAAGTTTAGATAAGACGGTGAGACTATGGGACGTCAAGACAGGTACCTGTAAGACCATGAGTGGTCACACTAGTTATGTATATGCTGTGGCTATATCCAGTGATTCAGAGTTTTTCGTATCGGGAAGTTATGATTCTACGGTGAGACTATGGGACGTCAAGACAGGTACCTGTAAGACCATGAGTGGTCACACTAGTTATGTATATGCTGTGGCTATATCCAGTGATTCAGAGTTCATCGTATCGGGAAGTTATGATTCTACGGTGAGACTATGGGACGTCAAGACAGGTACCTGTAAGACCATGAGTGGTCACACTAGTTATGTATATGCTGTGGCTATATCCAGTGATTCAGAGTTCATCGTATCGGGAAGTTATGATTCTACGGTGAGACTATGGGACGTCAAGACAGGTACCTGTAAGACCATGAGTGGTCACACTAGTTATGTATATGCTGTGGCTATATCCAGTGATTCAGAGTTCATCGTATCGGGAAGTTATGATTCTACGGTGAGACTATGGGACGTCAAGACAGGTACCTGTAAGACCATGAGTGGTCACACTAGTTATGTATATGCTGTGGCTATATCCAGTGATTCAGAGTTCATCGTATCGGGAAGTTATGATTCTACGGTGAGACTATGGGACGTCAAGACAGGTACCTGTAAGACCATGAGTGGTCACACTAGTTATGTATATGCTGTGGCTATATCCAGTGATTCAGAGTTCATCGTATCGGGAAGTTTAGATAAGACGGTGAGACTATGGGACGTCAAGACAGGTACCTGTAAGACCATGAGTGGTCACACTAGTTATGTATATGCTGTGGCTATATCCAGTGATTCAGAGTTCATCGTATCGGGAAGTTTAGATAAGACGGTGAGACTATGGGACGTCAAGACAGGTACCTGTAAGACCATGAGTGGTCACACTAGTTATGTATATGCTGTGGCTATATCCAGTGATTCAGAGTTTTTCGTATCGGGAAGTTATGATTCTACGGTGAGACTATGGGACGTCAAGACAGGTACCTGTAAGACCATGAGTGGTCACACTAGTTATGTATATGCTGTGGCTATATCCAGTGATTCAGAGTTCATCGTATCGGGAAGTTTAGATAAGACGGTGAGACTATGGGACGTCAAGACAGGTACCTGTAAGACCATGAGTGGTCACACTAGTTATGTATATGCTGTGGCTATATCCAGTGATTCAGAGTTTTTCGTATCGGGAAGTTATGATTCTACGGTGAGACTATGGGACGTCAAGACAGGTACCTGTAAGACCATGAGTGGTCACACTAGTTATGTATATGCTGTGGCTATATCCAGTGATTCAGAGTTCATCGTATCGGGAAGTTATGATTCTACGGTGAGACTATGGGACGTCAAGACAGGTACCTGTAAGACCATGAGTGGTCACACTAGTTATGTATATGCTGTGGCTATATCCAGTGATTCAGAGTTCATCGTATCGGGGAGTTATGATTCTACGGTGAGACTATGGGACGTCAAGACAGGTACCTGTAAGACCATGAGTGGTCACACTAGTTATGTATATGCTGTGGCTATATCCAGTGATTCAGAGTTCATCGTATCGGGAAGTTATGATTCTACGGTGAGACTATGGGACGTCAAGACAGGTACCTGTAAGACCATGAGTGATCACACTAGTTATGTATATGCTGTGGCTATATCCAGTGATTCAGAGTTCATCGTATCGGGAAGTTATGAATCTACGGTGAGACTATGGGACGTCAAGACAGGTACCTGTAAGACCATGAGTGGTCACACTAGTTATGTATATGCTGTGGCTATATCCAGTGATTCAGAGTTCATCGTATCGGGAAGTTATGATTCTACGGTGAGACTATGGGACGTCAAGACAGGTACCTGTAAGACCATGAGTGGTCACACTAGTTATGTATATGCTGTGGCTATATCCAGTGATTCAGAGTTCATCGTATCGGGGAGTTATGATTCTACGGTGAGACTATGGGAC
>CAMPDV010005585.1:0-28778 GCA_946699065.1 Loxodes magnus
TAGTGAGCTTTGAGGAGTAATAAGTATTTAGGAAAGTGAAGAAGTAAAGTAAGAAAAGAAGATATAATTTCAGTTTTAAGTAGTATGTTTTGAGAAGTAATAAGTATTTAGGAAAGTGAAGAAGTAAAGTAAGAAAAGAAGATATAATTTCAGTTTTAAGTAGTATGTTTTGAGAAGTAATAAGTATTTAGGAAAGTGAAGAAGTAAAGTAAGAAAAGAAGATAGAATTTCAGTTTTAAGTAGTATGTTTTGAGAAGTAATAAGTATTTAGGAAAAAGAAGAAGTAAAGTTAGAAAAGAAGATAGAATTTCATTTTTAAGGAGTATGTTTTGAGAAGTAATAAGTATTTAGGAAAGTGAAGAAGTAAAGTAAGAAAAGAAGATAGAATTTCAGTTTTAAGTAGTATGTTTTGAGAAGTAATAAGTATTTAGGAAAAAGAAGAAGTAAAGTTAGAAAAGAAGATATAATTTCAGTTTTAAGTAGTATGCTTTGAGGAGTAATAAGTATTTAGGAAAGTGAAGAAGTAAAGTAAGAAAAGAAGATATAATTTCAGTTTTAAGTAGTATGTTTTGAGAAGTAATAAGTATTTAGGAAAAAGAAGAAGTAAAGTTAGAAAAGAAGATATAATTTCAGTTTTAAGTAGTATGCTTTGAGGAGTAATAAGTATTTAGGAAAGTGAAGAAGTAAAGTAAGAAAAGAAGATATAATTTCAGTTTTAAGTAGTATGTTTTGAGAAGTAATAAGTATTTAGGAAAGTGAAGAAGTAAAGTAAGAAAAGAAGATATAATTTCAGTTTTAAGTAGTATGTTTTGAGAAGTAATAAGTATTTAGGAAAGTGAAGAAGTAAAGTAAGAAAAGAAGATGGATTCAGTTTTAAGGAGTATGTTTTGAGAAGTAATAAGTATTTAGGAAAGTGAAGAAGTAAAGTAAGAAAAGAAGATATAATTTCAGTTTTAAGTAGTATGTTTTGAGAAGTAATAAGTATTTAGGAAAGTGAAGAAGTAAAGTAAGAAAAGAAGATATAATTTCAGTTTTAAGTAGTATGCTTTGAGGAGTAATAAGTATTTAGGAAAGTGAAGAAGTAAAGTAAGAAAAGAAGATATAATTTCAGTTTTAAGTAGTATGTTTTGAGAAGTAATAAGTATTTAGGAAAGTGAAGAAGTAAAGTAAGAAAAGAAGATATAATTTCAGTTTTAAGTAGTATGTTTTGAGAAGTAATAAGTATTTAGGAAAGTGAAGAAGTAAAGTAAGAAAAGAAGATAGAATTTCAGTTTTAAGTAGTATGTTTTGAGAAGTAATAAGTATTTAGGAAAAAGAAGAAGTAAAGTTAGAAAAGAAGATAGAATTTCATTTTTAAGGAGTATGTTTTGAGAAGTAATAAGTATTTAGGAAAGTGAAGAAGTAAAGTAAGAAAAGAAGATAGAATTTCAGTTTTAAGTAGTATGTTTTGAGAAGTAATAAGTATTTAGGAAAAAGAAGAAGTAAAGTTAGAAAAGAAGATAGAATTTCATTTTTAAGGAGTATGTTTTGAGAAGTAATAAGTATTTAGGAAAGTGAAGAAGTAAAGTAAGAAAAGAAGATAGAATTTCAGTTTTAAGTAGTATGTTTTTAGAAGTAATAAGTATTTAGGAAAAAGAAGAAGTAAAGTTAGAAAAGAAGATAGAATTTCATTTTTAAGGAGTATGTTTTGAGAAGTAATAAGTATTTAGGAAAGTGAAGAAGTAAAGTAAGAAAAGAAGATAGAATTTCAGTTTTAAGTAGTATGTTTTGAGAAGTAATAAGTATTTAGGAAAGTGAAGAAGTAAAGTAAGAAAAGAAGATATAATTTCAGTTTTAAGTAGTATGCTTTGAGAAGTAATAAGTATTTAGGAAAGTGAAGAAGTAAAGTAAGAAAAGAAGATGGATTCAGTTTTAAGTAGTATGTTTTTAGAAGTAATAAGTATTTAGGAAAGTGAAGAAGTAAAGTAAGAAAAGAAGATGGATTCAGTTTTAAGTAGTATGTTTTGAGAAGTAATAAGTATTTAGGAAAGTGAAGAAGTAAAGTAAGAAAAGAAGATGGAATTTCAGTTTTAAGTAGTATGTTTTGAGAAGTAATAAGTATTTAGGAAAGTGAAGAAGTAAAGTAAGAAAAGAAGATAGAATTTCAGTTTTAAGTAGTATGTTTTTAGAAGTAATAAGTATTTAGGAAAGTGAAGAAGTAAAGTAAGAAAAGAAGATAGAATTTCAGTTTTAAGTAGTATGTTTTTAGAAGTAATAAGTATTTAGGAAAGTGAAGAAGTAAAGTAAGAAAAGAAGATAGAATTTCAGTTTTAAGTAGTATGTTTTGAGAAGTAATAAGTATTTAGGAAAGTGAAGAAGTAAAGTAAGAAAAGAAGATAGAATTTCAGTTTTAAGTAGTATGTTTTTAGAAGTAATAAGTATTTAGGAAAAAGAAGAAGTAAAGTTAGAAAAGAAGATAGAATTTCATTTTTAAGGAGTATGTTTTGAGAAGTAATAAGTATTTAGGAAAGTGAAGAAGTAAAGTAAGAAAAGAAGATAGAATTTCAGTTTTAAGTAGTATGTTTTGAGAAGTAATAAGTATTTAGGAAAGTGAAGAAGTAAAGTAAGAAAAGAAGATATAATTTCAGTTTTAAGTAGTATGCTTTGAGAAGTAATAAGTATTTAGGAAAGTGAAGAAGTAAAGTAAGAAAAGAAGATGGATTCAGTTTTAAGTAGTATGTTTTTAGAAGTAATAAGTATTTAGGAAAGTGAAGAAGTAAAGTAAGAAAAGAAGATGGATTCAGTTTTAAGTAGTATGTTTTGAGAAGTAATAAGTATTTAGGAAAGTGAAGAAGTAAAGTAAGAAAAGAAGATAGAATTTCAGTTTTAAGTAGTATGTTTTGAGAAGTAATAAGTATTTAGGAAAGTGAAGAAGTAAAGTAAGAAAAGAAGATAGAATTTCAGTTTTAAGTAGTATGTTTTGAGAAGTAATAAGTATTTAGGAAAGTGAAGAAGTAACGTAAGAAAAGAAGATAGAATTTCAGTTTTAAGTAGTATGTTTTTAGAAGTAATAAGTTTTTAGGAAAGTGAAGAAGTAAAGTAAGAAAAGAAGATAGAATTTCAGTTTTAAGTAGTATGTTTTGAGAAGTAATAAGTATTTAGGAAAGTGAAGAAGTAACGTAAGAAAAGAAGATAGAATTTCAGTTTTAAGTAGTATGTTTTTAGAAGTAATAAGTATTTAGGAAAGTGAAGAAGTAAAGTAAGAAAAGAAGATAGAACTTCAGTTTTAAGTAGTATGTTTTGAGAAGTAATAAGTATTTAGGAAAGTGAAGAAGTAAAGTAAGAAAAGAAGATATAATTTCAGTTTTAAGTAGTATGTTTTTAGAAGTAATAAGTTTTTAGGAAAGTGAAGAAGTAAAGTAAGAAAAGAAGATAGAATTTCAGTTTTAAGTAGTATGTTTTGAGAAGTAATAAGTATTTAGGAAAGTGAAGAAGTAAAGTAAGAAAAGAAGATGGATTTCAGTTTTAAGTAGTATGTTTTGAGAAGTAATAAGTATTTAGTAAAGTGAAGAAGTAAAGTAAGAAAAGAAGATGGATTTCAGTTTTAAGTAGTATGTTTTGAGAAGTAATAAGTATTTAGGAAAGTGAAGAAGTAAAGTAAGAAAAGAAGATATAATTTCAGTTTTAAGTAGTATATTTTTAGAAGTAATAAGTATTTAGGAAAGTGAAGAAGTAAAGTAAGAAAAGAAGATATAATTTCAGTTTTAAGGAGTATGTTTTGAGAAGTAATAAGTATTTAGGAAAGTGAAGAAGTAAAGTAAGAAAAGAAGATAGAATTTCAGTTTTAAGGAGTATGTTTTTAGAAGTAATAAGTATTATGAAAAGTGAAGAAGTAAAGTAAGAAAAGAAGATAGAATTTCAGTTTTAAGTAGTATGTTTTGAGAAGTAATAAGTATTTAGGAAAGTGAAGAAGTAAAGTAAGAAAAGAAGATATAATTTCAGTTTTAAGTAGTATGTTTTGAGAAGTAATAAGTATTTAGGAAAGTGAAGAAGTAAAGTAAGAAAAGAAGATAGAATTTCAGTTTTAAGTAGTATGTTTTGAGAAGTAATAAGTATTTAGGAAAGTGAAGAAGTAAAGTAAGAAAAGAAGATAGAACTTCAGTTTTAAGTAGTATGTTTTGAGAAGTAATAAGTATTTAGGAAAGTGAAGAAGTAAAGTAAGAAAAGAAGATATAATTTCAGTTTTAAGTAGTATGTTTTGAGAAGTAATAAGTATTTAGGAAAGTGAAGAAGTAAAGTAAGAAAAGAAGATAGAACTTCAGTTTTAAGTAGTATGTTTTGAGAAGTAATAAGTATTTAGGAAAGTGAAGAAGTAAAGTAAGAAAAGAAGATATAATTTCAGTTTTAAGTAGTATGTTTTGAGAAGTAATAAGTATTTAGGAAAGTGAAGAAGTAAAGTAAGAAAAGAAGATATAATTTCAGTTTTAAGTAGTATGCTTTGAGGAGTAATAAGTATTTAGGAAAAAGAAGAAGTAAAGTAAGAAAAGAAGATAGAATTTCATTTTTAAGGAGTATGTTTTGAGAAGTAATAAGTATTTAGGAAAGTGAAGAAGTAAAGTAAGAAAAGAAGATATAATTTCAGTTTTAAGTATTATGCTTTGAGAAGTAATAAGTATTTAGGAAAGTGAAGAAGTAAAGTAAGAAAAGAAGATATAATTTCAGTTTTAAGTAGTATGTTTTGAGAAGTAATAAGTATTTAGGAAAGTGAAGAAGTAAAGTAAGAAAAGAAGATAGAATTTCATTTTTAAGGAGTATGTTTTGAGAAGTAATAAGTATTTAGGAAAGTGAAGAAGTAAAGTAAGAAAAGAAGATGGATTCAGTTTTAAGTAGTATGTTTTGAGAAGTAATAAGTATTTAGGAAAAAGAAGAAGTAAAGTAAGAAAAGAAGATAGAATTTCATTTTTAAGGAGTATGTTTTGAGAAGTAATAAGTATTTAGGAAAGTGAAGAAGTAAAGTAAGAAAAGAAGATGGATTCAGTTTTAAGTAGTATGTTTTTAGAAGTAATAAGTATTTAGGAAAAAGAAGAAGTAAAGTTAGAAAAGAAGATAGAATTTCATTTTTAAGGAGTATGTTTTGAGAAGTAATAAGTATTTAGGAAAGTGAAGAAGTAAAGTAAGAAAAGAAGATGGATTCAGTTTTAAGTAGTATGTTTTTAGAAGTAATAAGTATTTAGGAAAGTGAAGAAGTAAAGTAAGAAAAGAAGATATAATTTCAGTTTTAAGTAGTATGTTTTGAGAAGTAATAAGTATTTAGGAAAAAGAAGAAGTAAAGTTAGAAAAGAAGATATAATTTCAGTTTTAAGTAGTATGCTTTGAGGAGTAATAAGTATTTAGGAAAGTGAAGAAGTAAAGTAAGAAAAGAAGATATAATTTCAGTTTTAAGTAGTATGTTTTGAGAAGTAATAAGTATTTAGGAAAGTGAAGAAGTAAAGTAAGAAAAGAAGATATAATTTCAGTTTTAAGTAGTATGTTTTGAGAAGTAATAAGTATTTAGGAAAGTGAAGAAGTAAAGTAAGAAAAGAAGATATAATTTCAGTTTTAAGTAGTATGTTTTGAGAAGTAATAAGTATTTAGGAAAGTGAAGAAGTAAAGTAAGAAAAGAAGATGGATTCAGTTTTAAGTAGTATGTTTTTAGAAGTAATAAGTATTTAGGAAAAAGAAGAAGTAAAGTAAGAAAAGAAGATATAATTTCAGTTTTAAGTAGTATGTTTTGAGAAGTAATAAGTATTTAGGAAAGTGAAGAAGTAAAGTAAGAAAAGAAGATATAATTTCAGTTTTAAGTAGTGAGCTTTGAGGAGTAATAAGTATTTAGGAAAGTGAAGAAGTAAAGTAAGAAAAGAAGATATAATTTCAGTTTTAAGTAGTATGTTTTGAGAAGTAATAAGTATTTAGGAAAGTGAAGAAGTAAAGTAAGAAAAGAAGATATAATTTCAGTTTTAAGTAGTATGTTTTGAGAAGTAATAAGTATTTAGGAAAGTGAAGAAGTAAAGTAAGAAAAGAAGATAGAATTTCAGTTTTAAGTAGTATGTTTTGAGAAGTAATAAGTATTTAGGAAAAAGAAGAAGTAAAGTTAGAAAAGAAGATAGAATTTCATTTTTAAGGAGTATGTTTTGAGAAGTAATAAGTATTTAGGAAAGTGAAGAAGTAAAGTAAGAAAAGAAGATAGAATTTCAGTTTTAAGTAGTATGTTTTGAGAAGTAATAAGTATTTAGGAAAAAGAAGAAGTAAAGTTAGAAAAGAAGATATAATTTCAGTTTTAAGTAGTATGCTTTGAGGAGTAATAAGTATTTAGGAAAGTGAAGAAGTAAAGTAAGAAAAGAAGATATAATTTCAGTTTTAAGTAGTATGTTTTGAGAAGTAATAAGTATTTAGGAAAGTGAAGAAGTAAAGTAAGAAAAGAAGATATAATTTCAGTTTTAAGTAGTATGTTTTGAGAAGTAATAAGTATTTAGGAAAGTGAAGAAGTAAAGTAAGAAAAGAAGATGGATTCAGTTTTAAGGAGTATGTTTTGAGAAGTAATAAGTATTTAGGAAAGTGAAGAAGTAAAGTAAGAAAAGAAGATATAATTTCAGTTTTAAGTAGTATGTTTTGAGAAGTAATAAGTATTTAGGAAAGTGAAGAAGTAAAGTAAGAAAAGAAGATATAATTTCAGTTTTAAGTAGTATGCTTTGAGGAGTAATAAGTATTTAGGAAAGTGAAGAAGTAAAGTAAGAAAAGAAGATATAATTTCAGTTTTAAGTAGTATGTTTTGAGAAGTAATAAGTATTTAGGAAAGTGAAGAAGTAAAGTAAGAAAAGAAGATATAATTTCAGTTTTAAGTAGTATGTTTTGAGAAGTAATAAGTATTTAGGAAAGTGAAGAAGTAAAGTAAGAAAAGAAGATATAATTTCAGTTTTAAGTAGTATGTTTTGAGAAGTAATAAGTATTTAGGAAAAAGAAGAAGTAAAGTTAGAAAAGAAGATAGAATTTCATTTTTAAGGAGTATGTTTTGAGAAGTAATAAGTATTTAGGAAAGTGAAGAAGTAAAGTAAGAAAAGAAGATAGAATTTCAGTTTTAAGTAGTATGTTTTGAGAAGTAATAAGTATTTAGGAAAAAGAAGAAGTAAAGTTAGAAAAGAAGATAGAATTTCATTTTTAAGGAGTATGTTTTGAGAAGTAATAAGTATTTAGGAAAGTGAAGAAGTAAAGTAAGAAAAGAAGATAGAATTTCAGTTTTAAGTAGTATGTTTTTAGAAGTAATAAGTATTTAGGAAAAAGAAGAAGTAAAGTTAGAAAAGAAGATAGAATTTCATTTTTAAGGAGTATGTTTTGAGAAGTAATAAGTATTTAGGAAAGTGAAGAAGTAAAGTAAGAAAAGAAGATAGAATTTCAGTTTTAAGTAGTATGTTTTGAGAAGTAATAAGTATTTAGGAAAGTGAAGAAGTAAAGTAAGAAAAGAAGATATAATTTCAGTTTTAAGTAGTATGCTTTGAGAAGTAATAAGTATTTAGGAAAGTGAAGAAGTAAAGTAAGAAAAGAAGATGGATTCAGTTTTAAGTAGTATGTTTTTAGAAGTAATAAGTATTTAGGAAAGTGAAGAAGTAAAGTAAGAAAAGAAGATGGATTCAGTTTTAAGTAGTATGTTTTGAGAAGTAATAAGTATTTAGGAAAGTGAAGAAGTAAAGTAAGAAAAGAAGATGGAATTTCAGTTTTAAGTAGTATGTTTTGAGAAGTAATAAGTATTTAGGAAAGTGAAGAAGTAAAGTAAGAAAAGAAGATAGAATTTCAGTTTTAAGTAGTATGTTTTTAGAAGTAATAAGTATTTAGGAAAGTGAAGAAGTAAAGTAAGAAAAGAAGATAGAATTTCAGTTTTAAGTAGTATGTTTTGAGAAGTAATAAGTATTTAGGAAAGTGAAGAAGTAAAGTAAGAAAAGAAGATAGAATTTCAGTTTTAAGTAGTATGTTTTGAGAAGTAATAAGTATTTAGGAAAGTGAAGAAGTAAAGTAAGAAAAGAAGATAGAATTTCAGTTTTAAGTAGTATGTTTTTAGAAGTAATAAGTATTTAGGAAAAAGAAGAAGTAAAGTTAGAAAAGAAGATAGAATTTCATTTTTAAGGAGTATGTTTTGAGAAGTAATAAGTATTTAGGAAAGTGAAGAAGTAAAGTAAGAAAAGAAGATAGAATTTCAGTTTTAAGTAGTATGTTTTGAGAAGTAATAAGTATTTAGGAAAGTGAAGAAGTAAAGTAAGAAAAGAAGATATAATTTCAGTTTTAAGTAGTATGCTTTGAGAAGTAATAAGTATTTAGGAAAGTGAAGAAGTAAAGTAAGAAAAGAAGATGGATTCAGTTTTAAGTAGTATGTTTTTAGAAGTAATAAGTATTTAGGAAAGTGAAGAAGTAAAGTAAGAAAAGAAGATGGATTCAGTTTTAAGTAGTATGTTTTGAGAAGTAATAAGTATTTAGGAAAGTGAAGAAGTAAAGTAAGAAAAGAAGATATAATTTCAGTTTTAAGTAGTATGTTTTGAGAAGTAATAAGTATTTAGGAAAGTGAAGAAGTAAAGTAAGAAAAGAAGATAGAATTTCAGTTTTAAGTAGTATGTTTTGAGAAGTAATAAGTATTTAGGAAAGTGAAGAAGTAACGTAAGAAAAGAAGATAGAATTTCAGTTTTAAGTAGTATGTTTTTAGAAGTAATAAGTATTTAGGAAAGTGAAGAAGTAAAGTAAGAAAAGAAGATAGAATTTCAGTTTTAAGTAGTATGTTTTTAGAAGTAATAAGTATTTAGGAAAAAGAAGAAGTAAAGTTAGAAAAGAAGATAGAATTTCATTTTTAAGGAGTATGTTTTGAGAAGTAATAAGTATTTAGGAAAGTGAAGAAGTAAAGTAAGAAAAGAAGATAGAACTTCAGTTTTAAGTAGTATGTTTTGAGAAGTAATAAGTATTTAGGAAAGTGAAGAAGTAAAGTAAGAAAAGAAGATGGATTTCAGTTTTAAGTAGTATGTTTTGAGAAGTAATAAGTATTTAGGAAAGTGAAGAAGTAAAGTAAGAAAAGAAGATATAATTTCAGTTTTAAGTAGTATATTTTTAGAAGTAATAAGTATTTAGGAAAGTGAAGAAGTAAAGTAAGAAAAGAAGATATAATTTCAGTTTTAAGGAGTATGTTTTGAGAAGTAATAAGTATTTAGGAAAGTGAAGAAGTAAAGTAAGAAAAGAAGATATAATTTCAGTTTTAAGTATTATGCTTTGAGAAGTAATAAGTATTTAGGAAAGTGAAGAAGTAAAGTAAGAAAAGAAGATATAATTTCAGTTTTAAGTAGTATGTTTTGAGAAGTAATAAGTATTTAGGAAAGTGAAGAAGTAAAGTAAGAAAAGAAGATAGAATTTCATTTTTAAGGAGTATGTTTTGAGAAGTAATAAGTATTTAGGAAAGTGAAGAAGTAAAGTAAGAAAAGAAGATGGATTCAGTTTTAAGTAGTATGTTTTTAGAAGTAATAAGTATTTAGGAAAAAGAAGAAGTAAAGTTAGAAAAGAAGATAGAATTTCATTTTTAAGGAGTATGTTTTGAGAAGTAATAAGTATTTAGGAAAGTGAAGAAGTAAAGTAAGAAAAGAAGATGGATTCAGTTTTAAGTAGTATGTTTTTAGAAGTAATAAGTATTTAGGAAAGTGAAGAAGTAAAGTAAGAAAAGAAGATGGATTCAGTTTTAAGTAGTATGTTTTGAGAAGTAATAAGTATTTAGGAAAGTGAAGAAGTAAAGTAAGAAAAGAAGATATAATTTCAGTTTTAAGTAGTATGTTTTGAGAAGTAATAAGTATTTAGGAAAGTGAAGAAGTAAAGTAAGAAAAGAAGATAGAATTTCAGTTTTAAGTAGTATGTTTTTAGAAGTAATAAGTATTTAGGAAAGTGAAGAAGTAAAGTAAGAAAAGAAGATGGATTCAGTTTTAAGTAGTATGTTTTTAGAAGTAATAAGTATTTAGGAAAGTGAAGAAGTAAAGTAAGAAAAGAAGATATAATTTCAGTTTTAAGTAGTATGTTTTGAGAAGTAATAAGTATTTAGGAAAGTGAAGAAGTAAAGTAAGAAAAGAAGATATAATTTCAGTTTTAAGTAGTATGCTTTGAGGAGTAATAAGTATTTAGGAAAGTGAAGAAGTAAAGTAAGAAAAGAAGATATAATTTCAGTTTTAAGTAGTATGTTTTGAGAAGTAATAAGTATTTAGGAAAGTGAAGAAGTAAAGTAAGAAAAGAAGATATAATTTCAGTTTTAAGTAGTATGTTTTTAGAAGTAATAAGTATTTAGGAAAGTGAAGAAGTAAAGTAAGAAAAGAAGATGGATTCAGTTTTAAGTAGTATGTTTTTAGAAGTAATAAGTATTTAGGAAAGTGAAGAAGTAAAGTAAGAAAAGAAGATGGATTCAGTTTTAAGTAGTATGTTTTTAGAAGTAATAAGTTTTTAGGAAAGTGAAGAAGTAAAGTAAGAAAAGAAGATAGAATTTCAGTTTTAAGTAGTATGTTTTGAGAAGTAATAAGTATTTAGGAAAGTGAAGAAGTAAAGTAAGAAAAGAAGATATAATTTCAGTTTTAAGTAGTATGTTTTGAGAAGTAATAAGTATTTAGGAAAGTGAAGAAGTAAAGTAAGAAAAGAAGATAGAATTTCAGTTTTAAGTAGTATGTTTTGAGAAGTAATAAGTATTTAGGAAAGTGAAGAAGTAAAGTAAGAAAAGAAGATATAATTTCAGTTTTAAGTAGTATGCTTTGAGGAGTAATAAGTATTTAGGAAAAAGAAGAAGTAAAGTTAGAAAAGAAGATAGAATTTCATTTTTAAGGAGTATGTTTTGAGAAGTAATAAGTATTTAGGAAAGTGAAGAAGTAAAGTAAGAAAAGAAGATGGATTCAGTTTTAAGTAGTATGTTTTTAGAAGTAATAAGTATTTAGGAAAGTGAAGAAGTAAAGTAAGAAAAGAAGATGGATTCAGTTTTAAGTAGTATGTTTTGAGAAGTAATAAGTATTTAGGAAAGTGAAGAAGTAAAGTAAGAAAAAAAGATAGAATTTCAGTTTTAAGTATTATGCTTTGAGAAGTAATAAGTATTTAGGAAAGTGAAGAAGTAAAGTAAGAAAAGAAGATATAATTTCAGTTTTAAGTAGTATGTTTTGAGAAGTAATAAGTATTTAGGAAAGTGAAGAAGTAAAGTAAGAAAAGAAGATAGAATTTCGGTTTTAAGTAGTATATTTTTAGAAGTAATAAGTATTTAGGAAAGTGAAGAAGTAAAGTAAGAAAAGAAGATAGAATTTCAGTTTTAAGTAGTATGTTTTGAGAAGTAATAAGTATTTAGGAAAGTGAAGAAGTAAAGTAAGAAAAGAAGATGGATTCAGTTTTAAGTAGTATGTTTTTAGAAGTAATAAGTATTTAGGAAAGTGAAGAAGTAAAGTAAGAAAAGAAGATGGATTCAGTTTTAAGTAGTATGTTTTGAGAAGTAATAAGTATTTAGGAAAGTGAAGAAGTAAAGT
Source organism: Loxodes magnus (assembly GCA_946699065.1). NCBI lineage: Eukaryota > Ciliophora > Karyorelictea > Loxodida > Loxodidae > Loxodes > Loxodes magnus. The sequence goes on from CAMPDV010005585.1 coordinate 11,520, forward strand.
AAGAAAAGAAGATGGAATTTCAGTTTTAAGTAGTATGTTTTGAGAAGTAATAAGTATTTAGGAAAGTGAAGAAGTAAAGTTAGAAAAGAAGATAGAATTTCAGTTTTAAGTAGTATGTTTTTAGAAGTAATAAGTATTTAGGAAAGTGAAGAAGTAAAGTAAGAAAAGAAGATAGAATTTCAGTTTTAAGTAGTATGTTTTGAGAAGTAATAAGTATTTAGGAAAGTGAAGAAGTAAAGTAAGAAAAGAAGATAGAATTTCAGTTTTAAGTAGTATGTTTTGAGAAGTAATAAGTATTTAGGAAAGTGAAGAAGTAAAGTAAGAAAAGAAGATAGAATTTCAGTTTTAAGTAGTATGTTTTGAGAAGTAATAAGTATTTAGGAAAGTGAAGAAGTAAAGTAAGAAAAGAAGATAGAATTTCATTTTTAAGGAGTATGTTTTGAGAAGTAATAATTATTTAGGAAAGTGAAGAAGTAAAGTAAGAAAAGAAGATATAATTTCAGTTTTAAGTAGTATGTTTTGAGAAGTAATAAGTATTTAGGAAAGTGAAGAAGTAAAGTAAGAAAAGAAGATAGAATTTCAGTTTTAAGTAGTATGTTTTGAGAAGTAATAAGTATTTAGGAAAGTGAAGAAGTAAAGTAAGAAAAGAAGATAGAATTTCAGTTTTAAGTAGTATGTTTTTAGAAGTAATAAGTATTTAGGAAAGTGAAGAAGTAAAGTAAGAAAAGAAGATGGATTCAGTTTTAAGTAGTATGTTTTTAGAAGTAATAAGTTTTTAGGAAAGTGAAGAAGTAAAGTAAGAAAAGAAGATAGAATTTCAGTTTTAAGTAGTATGTTTTGAGAAGTAATAAGTATTTAGGAAAGTGAAGAAGTAAAGTAAGAAAAGAAGATAGAATTTCAGTTTTAAGTAGTATGTTTTGAGAAGTAATAAGTATTTAGGAAAGTGAAGAAGTAAAGTAAGAAAAGAAGATAGAATTTCAGTTTTAAGTAGTATGTTTTGAGAAGTAATAAGTATTTAGGAAAGTGAAGAAGTAACGTAAGAAAAGAAGATAGAATTTCAGTTTTAAGTAGTATGTTTTTAGAAGTAATAAGTATTTAGGAAAGTGAAGAAGTAAAGTAAGAAAAGAAGATAGAACTTCAGTTTTAAGTAGTATGTTTTGAGAAGTAATAAGTATTTAGGAAAGTGAAGAAGTAAAGTAAGAAAAGAAGATATAATTTCAGTTTTAAGTAGTATGTTTTGAGAAGTAATAAGTATTTAGGAAAGTGAAGAAGTAAAGTAAGAAAAGAAGATATAATTTCAGTTTTAAGTAGTATGCTTTGAGGAGTAATAAGTATTTAGGAAAAAGAAGAAGTAAAGTAAGAAAAGAAGATAGAATTTCAGTTTTAAGTAGTATGCTTTGAGAAGTAATAAGTATTTAGGAAAGTGAAGAAGTAAAGTAAGAAAAGAAGATAGAATTTCAGTTTTAAGTAGTATGTTTTGAGAAGTAATAAGTATTTAGGAAAGTGAAGAAGTAAAGTAAGAAAAGAAGATAGAATTTCAGTTTTAAGTAGTATGTTTTGAGAAGTAATAAGTATTTAGGAAAGTGAAGAAGTAAAGTAAGAAAAGAAGATAGAATTTCATTTTTAAGGAGTATGTTTTGAGAAGTAATAAGTATTTAGGAAAGTGAAGAAGTAAAGTAAGAAAAGAAGATGGATTCAGTTTTAAGTAGTATGTTTTTAGAAGTAATAAGTATTTAGGAAAAAGAAGAAGTAAAGTTAGAAAAGAAGATAGAATTTCATTTTTAAGGAGTATGTTTTGAGAAGTAATAAGTATTTAGGAAAGTGAAGAAGTAAAGTAAGAAAAGAAGATGGATTCAGTTTTAAGTAGTATGTTTTTAGAAGTAATAAGTATTTAGGAAAGTGAAGAAGTAAAGTAAGAAAAGAAGATGGATTCAGTTTTAAGTAGTATGTTTTGAGAAGTAATAAGTATTTAGGAAAGTGAAGAAGTAAAGTAAGAAAAGAAGATATAATTTCAGTTTTAAGTAGTATGTTTTGAGAAGTAATAAGTATTTAGGAAAGTGAAGAAGTAAAGTAAGAAAAGAAGATAGAATTTCAGTTTTAAGTAGTATGTTTTTAGAAGTAATAAGTATTTAGGAAAGTGAAGAAGTAAAGTAAGAAAAGAAGATAGAATTTCAGTTTAAGTAGTATGTTTTGAGAAGTAATAAGTATTTAGGAAAGTGAAGAAGTAAAGTAAGAAAAGAAGATATAATTTCAGTTTTAAGTAGTATGTTTTGAGAAGTAATAAGTATTTAGGAAAGTGAAGAAGTAAAGTAAGAAAAGAAGATATAATTTCAGTTTTAAGTAGTATGTTTTGAGAAGTAATAAGTATTTAGGAAAGTGAAGAAGTAAAGTAAGAAAAGAAGATATAATTTCAGTTTTAAGTAGTATGCTTTGAGGAGTAATAAGTATTTAGGAAAAAGAAGAAGTAAAGTAAGAAAAGAAGATAGAATTTCAGTTTTAAGTAGTATGTTTTGAGAAGTAATAAGTATTTAGGAAAGTGAAGAAGTAAAGTAAGAAAAGAAGATAGAATTTCAGTTTTAAGTAGTATGTTTTGAGAAGTAATAAGTATTTAGGAAAGTGAAGAAGTAAAGTAAGAAAAGAAGATAGAATTTCAGTTTTAAGTAGTATGTTTTTAGAAGTAATAAGTATTTAGGAAAGTGAAGAAGTAAAGTAAGAAAAGAAGATGGATTCAGTTTTAAGTAGTATGTTTTGAGAAGTAATAAGTATTTAGGAAAGTGAAGAAGTAAAGTAAGAAAAGAAGATAGAATTTCATTTTTAAGGAGTATGTTTTGAGAAGTAATAAGTATTTAGGAAAGTGAAGAAGTAAAGTAAGAAAAGAAGATGGATTCAGTTTTAAGTAGTATGTTTTTAGAAGTAATAAGTATTTAGGAAAGTGAAGAAGTAAAGTAAGAAAAGAAGATGGATTCAGTTTTAAGTAGTATGTTTTGAGAAGTAATAAGTATTTAGGAAAGTGAAGAAGTAAAGTAAGAAAAGAAGATATAATTTCAGTTTTAAGGAGTATGTTTTGAGAAGTAATAAGTATTTAGGAAAGTGAAGAAGTAAAGTAAGAAAAGAAGATAGAATTTCAGTTTTAAGTAGTATGTTTTGAGAAGTAATAAGTATTTAGGAAAGTGAAGAAGTAAAGTAAGAAAAGAAGATAGAATTTCAGTTTTAAGGAGTATGTTTTGAGAAGTAATAATTATTTAGGAAAGTGAAGAAGTAAAGTAAGAAAAGAAGATAGAATTTCAGTTTTAAGTAGTATGTTTTGAGAAGTAATAAGTATTTAGGAAAGTGAAGAAGTAAAGTAAGAAAAGAAGATATAATTTCAGTTTTAAGTAGTATGTTTTGAGAAGTAATAAGTATTTAGGAAAGTGAAGAAGTAAAGTAAGAAAAGAAGATAGAATTTCAGTTTTAAGTAGTATGTTTTGAGAAGTAATAAGTATTTAGGAAAGTGAAGAAGTAAAGTAAGAAAAGAAGATATAATTTCAGTTTTAAGTAGTATGCTTTGAGGAGTAATAAGTATTTAGGAAAAAGAAGAAGTAAAGTTAGAAAAGAAGATAGAATTTCATTTTTAAGGAGTATGTTTTGAGAAGTAATAAGTATTTAGGAAAGTGAAGAAGTAAAGTAAGAAAAGAAGATGGATTCAGTTTTAAGTAGTATGTTTTTAGAAGTAATAAGTATTTAGGAAAGTGAAGAAGTAAAGTAAGAAAAGAAGATGGATTCAGTTTTAAGTAGTATGTTTTGAGAAGTAATAAGTATTTAGGAAAGTGAAGAAGTAAAGTAAGAAAAAAAGATAGAATTTCAGTTTTAAGTATTATGCTTTGAGAAGTAATAAGTATTTAGGAAAGTGAAGAAGTAAAGTAAGAAAAGAAGATAGAATTTCAGTTTTAAGTAGTATGTTTTGAGAAGTAATAAGTATTTAGGAAAGTGAAGAAGTAAAGTAAGAAAAGAAGATAGAATTTCGGTTTTAAGTAGTATATTTTTAGAAGTAATAAGTATTTAGGAAAGTGAAGAAGTAAAGTAAGAAAGAAGATAGAATTTCAGTTTTAAGTAGTATGTTTTGAGAAGTAATAAGTATTTAGGAAAGTGAAGAAGTAAAGTAAGAAAAGAAGATAGAATTTCAGTTTTAAGTAGTATGTTTTGAGAAGTAATAAGTATTTAGGAAAGTGAAGAAGTAAAGTAAGAAAAGAAGATATAATTTCAGTTTTAAGTAGTATGTTTTGAGAAGTAATAAGTATTTAGGAAAGTGAAGAAGTAAAGTAAGAAAAGAAGATATAATTTCAGTTTTAAGTAGTATATTTTTAGAAGTAATAAGTATTTAGGAAAGTGAAGAAGTAAAGTAAGAAAAGAAGATAGAATTTCAGTTTTAAGTAGTATGTTTTGAGAAGTAATAAGTATTTAGGAAAGTGAAGAAGTAAAGTAAGAAAAGAAGATATAATTTCAGTTTTAAGTAGTATGTTTTGAGAAGTAATAAGTATTTAGGAAAGTGAAGAAGTAAAGTAAGAAAAGAAGATATAATTTCAGTTTTAAGTAGTATGTTTTGAGAAGTAATAAGTATTTAGGAAAGTGAAGAAGTAAAGTAAGAAAAGAAGATGGATTTCAGTTTTAAGTAGTATGTTTTGAGAAGTAATAAGTATTTAGGAAAGTGAAGAAGTAAAGTAAGAAAAGAAGATAGAATTTCAGTTTTAAGGAGTATGTTTTGAGAAGTAATAATTATTTAGGAAAGTGAAGAAGTAAAGTAAGAAAAGAAGATAGAATTTCAGTTTTAAGTAGTATGTTTTGAGAAGTAATAAGTATTTAGGAAAGTGAAGAAGTAAAGTAAGAAAAGAAGATAGAATTTCAGTTTTAAGTAGTATGTTTTGAGAAGTAATAAGTATTAGGAAAGTGAAGAAGTAAAGTAAGAAAAGAAGATATAATTTCAGTTTTAAGGAGTATGTTTTGAGAAGTAATAAGTATTTAGGAAAGTGAAGAAGTAAAGTAAGGAAAAGAAGATATAATTTCAGTTTTAAGTAGTATGTTTTGAGAAGTAATAAGTATTTAGGAAAGTGAAGAAGTAAAGTAAGAAAAGAAGATATAATTTCAGTTTTAAGTAGTATGTTTTGAGAAGTAATAAGTATTTAGGAAAGTGAAGAAGTAAAGTAAGAAAAGAAGATAGAATTTCAGTTTTAAGTAGTATGTTTTGAGAAGTAATAAGTTTTCCTAAATACTTATTACTTCTCAAAACATACTACTTAAAACTGAAATTCTATCTTCTTTTCTTACTTTACTTCTTCACTTTCCTAAATACTTATTACTTCTCAAAACATACTACTTAAAACTGAAATTATATCTTCTTTTCTTACTTTACTTCTTCACTTTCCTAAATACTTATTACTTCTCAAAACATACTACTTAAAACTGAAATTATATCTTCTTTTCTTACTTTACTTCTTCACTTTCCTAAATACTTATTACTTCTCAAAACATACTCCTTAAAACTGAAATTATATCTTCTTTTCTTACTTTACTTCTTCACTTTCCTAAATACTTATTACTTCTCAAAACATACTACTTAAAACTGAAATTCTATCTTCTTTTCTTACTTTACTTCTTCGTTTTCCTAAATACTTATTACTTCTAAAAACATACTACTTAAAACTGAAATTCTATCTTCTTTTCTTACTTTACTTCTTCACTTTCCTAAATACTTATTACTTCTCAAAACATACTACTTAAAACTGAAATTCTATCTTCTTTTCTTACTTTACTTCTTCACTTTCCTAAATACTTATTACTTCTCAAAACATACTACTTAAAACTGAAATTCTATCTTCTTTTCTTACTTTACTTCTTCACTTTCCTAAATACTTATTACTTCTCAAAACATACTACTTAAAACTGAAATTATATCTTCTTTTCTTACTTTACTTCTTCACTTCCTAAATACTTATTACTTCTCAAAACATACTACTTAAAACTGAAATTCTATCTTCTTTTCTTACTTTACTTCTTCACTTTCCTAAATACTTATTACTTCTCAAAACATACTACTTAAAACTGAAATTCTATCTTCTTTTCTTACTTTACTTCTTCACTTTCCTAAATACTTATTACTTCTAAAAACATACTACTTAAAACTGAAATTCTATCTTCTTTTCTTACTTTACTTCTTCACTTTCCTAAATACTTATTACTTCTCAAAACATACTACTTAAAACTGAAATTCTATCTTCTTTTCTTACTTTACTTCTTCACTTTTCATAATACTTATTACTTCTAAAAACATACTCCTTAAAACTGAAATTCTATCTTCTTTTCTTACTTTACTTCTTCACTTTCCTAAATACTTATTACTTCTAAAAACATACTACTTAAAACTGAAATTCTATCTTCTTTTCTTACTTTACTTCTTCACTTTCCTAAATACTTATTACTTCTCAAAACATACTACTTAAAACTGAAATTATATCTTCTTTTCTTACTTTACTTCTTCACTTTCCTAAATACTTATTACTTCTCAAAACATACTACTTAAAACTGAAATTCTATCTTCTTTTCTTACTTTACTTCTTCACTTTCCTAAATACTTATTACTTCTCAAAACATACTCCTTAAAACTGAAATTCTATCTTCTTTTCTTACTTTACTTCTTCACTTTCCTAAATACTTATTACTTCTCAAAACATACTACTTAAAACTGAAATTATATCTTCTTTTCTTACTTTACTTCTTCACTTTCCTAAATACTTATTACTTCTCAAAACATACTACTTAAAACTGAAATTATATCTTCTTTTCTTACTTTACTTCTTCACTTTCCTAAATACTTATTACTTCTCAAAACATACTACTTAAAACTGAAATTATATCTTCTTTTCTTACTTTACTTCTTCACTTTCCTAAATACTTATTACTTCTCAAAACATACTACTTAAAACTGAAATTATATCTTCTTTTCTTACTTTACTTCTTCACTTTCCTAAATACTTATTACTTCTCAAAACATACTACTTAAAACTGAAATTATATCTTCTTTTCTTACTTTACTTCTTCACTTTCCTAAATACTTATTACTTCTCAAAACATACTCCTTAAAACTGAAATTATATCTTCTTTTCTTACTTTACTTCTTCACTTTCCTAAATACTTATTACTTCTCAAAACATACTACTTAAAACTGAAATTCTATCTTCTTTCTTACTTTACTTCTTCACTTTCCTAAATACTTATTACTTCTCAAAACATACTACTTAAAACTGAAATTCTATCTTCTTTTCTTACTTTACTTCTTCACTTTCCTAAATACTTATTACTTCTCAAAACATACTACTTAAAACTGAAATTCTATCTTCTTTTCTTACTTTACTTCTTCACTTTCCTAAATACTTATTACTTCTCAAAACATACTACTTAAAACTGAAATTCTATCTTCTTTTCTTACTTTACTTCTTCACTTTCCTAAATACTTATTACTTCTCAAAACATACTACTTAAAACTGAAATTATATCTTCTTTTCTTACTTTACTTCTTCACTTTCCTAAATACTTATTACTTCTCAAAACATACTACTTAAAACTGAAATTATATCTTCTTTTCTTACTTTACTTCTTCACTTTCCTAAATACTTATTACTTCTCAAAACATACTACTTAAAACTGAAATTATATCTTCTTTTCTTACTTTACTTCTTCACTTTCCTAAATACTTATTACTTCTCAAAACATACTACTTAAAACTGAAATTCTATCTTCTTTTCTTACTTTACTTCTTCACTTTCCTAAAAACTTATTACTTCTAAAAACATACTACTTAAAACTGAAATTCTATCTTCTTTTCTTACTTTACTTCTTCACTTTCCTAAATAATTATTACTTCTAAAAATATACTACTTAAAACTGAAATCCATCTTCTTTTCTTACTTTACTTCTTCACTTTCCTAAATACTTATTACTTCTAAAAACATACTACTTAAAACTGAAATTATATCTTCTTTTCTTACTTTACTTCTTCACTTTCCTAAATACTTATTACTTCTCAAAGCATACTACTTAAAACTGAAATTCTATCTTCTTTTCTTACTTTACTTCTTCACTTTCCTAAATACTTATTACTTCTCAAAACATACTACTTTAAACTGAAATTATATCTTCTTTTCTTACTTTACTTCTTCACTTTCCTAAATACTTATTACTTCTCAAAACATACTACTTAAAACTGAAATTATATCTTCTTTTCTTACTTTACTTCTTCACTTTCCTAAATACTTATTACTTCTCAAAGCATACTACTTAAAACTGAAATCCATCTTCTTTTCTTACTTTACTTCTTCACTTTCCTAAATACTTATTACTTCTCAAAACATACTCCTTAAAACTGAAATTCTATCTTCTTTTCTTACTTTACTTCTTCACTTTTCATAATACTTATTACTTCTAAAAACATACTCCTTAAAACTGAAATTCTATCTTCTTTCTTACTTTACTTCTTCACTTTCCTAAATACTTATTACTTCTAAAAACATACTACTTAAAACTGAAATTCTATCTTCTTTTCTTACTTTACTTCTTCACTTTCCTAAATACTTATTACTTCTCAAAACATACTCCTTAAAACTGAAATTATATCTTCTTTCTTACTTTACTTCTTCACTTTCCTAAATACTTATTACTTCTAAAAATATACTACTTAAAACTGAAATTATATCTTCTTTTCTTACTTTACTTCTTCACTTTCCTAAATACTTATTACTTCTAAAAACATACTGCTTAAAACTGAAATTATATCTTCTTTTCTTACTTTACTTCTTCACTTTTTTAAATACTTATTACTTCTCAAAACATACTCCTTAAAATGAAATTCTATCTTCTTTTCTTACTTTACTTCTTCACTTTCCTAAATACTTATTACTTCTAAAAACATACTACTTAAAACTGAAATTATATCTTCTTTTCTTACTTTACTTCTTCACTTTCCTAAATACTTATTACTTCTCAAAACATACTACTTAAAACTGAAATTCTATCTTCTTTTCTTACTTTACTTCTTCGCATTCCTAAATACTTATTACTTCTCAAAACATACTACTTAAAACTGAAATTCTATCTTCTTTTCTTACTTTACTTCTTCACTTTCCTAAATACTTATTACTTCTCAAAACATACTACTTAAAACTGAAATTATATCTTCTTTTCTTACTTTACTTCTTCACTTTCCTAAATACTTATTACTTCTCAAAACATACTACTTAAAACTGAAATTATATCTTCTTTTCTTACTTTACTTCTTCACTTTCCTAAATACTTATTACTTCTCAAAACATACTACTTAAAACTGAAATTCTATCTTCTTTTCTTACTTTACTTCTTCACTTTCCTAAATAATTATTACTTCTAAAAATATACTACTTAAAACTGAAATCCATCTTCTTTTCTTACTTTACTTCTTCACTTTCCTAAATACTTATTACTTCTAAAAACATACTACTTAAAACTGAAATTATATCTTCTTTTCTTACTTTACTTCTTCACTTTCCTAAATAATTATTACTTCTAAAAATATACTACTTAAAACTGAAATCCATCTTCTTTTCTTACTTTACTTCTTCACTTTCCTAAATACTTATTACTTCTAAAAACATACTACTTAAAACTGAAATTCTATCTTCTTTTCTTACTTTACTTCTTCACTTTCCTAAATACTTATTACTTCTCAAAACATACTCCTTAAAACTGAAATTATATCTTCTTTTCTTACTTTACTTCTTCACTTTCCTAAATACTTATTACTTCTAAAAATATACTACTTAAAACTGAAATTATATCTTCTTTTCTTACTTTACTTCTTCACTTTCCTAAATACTTATTACTTCTAAAAACATACTGCTTAAAACTGAAATTATATCTTCTTTTCTTACTTTACTTCTTCACTTTTTTAAATACTTATTACTTCTCAAAACATACTCCTTAAAATGAAATTCTATCTTCTTTTCTTACTTTACTTCTTCACTTTCCTAAATACTTATTACTTCTAAAAACATACTACTTAAAACTGAAATTATATCTTCTTTTCTTACTTTACTTCTTCACTTTCCTAAATACTTATTACTTCTCAAAACATACTACTTAAAACTGAAATTCTATCTTCTTTTCTTACTTTACTTCTTCGCATTCCTAAATACTTATTACTTCTCAAAACATACTACTTAAAACTGAAATTCTATCTTCTTTTCTTACTTTACTTCTTCACTTTCCTAAATACTTATTACTTCTCAAAACATACTACTTAAAACTGAAATTATATCTTCTTTTCTTACTTTACTTCTTCACTTTCCTAAATACTTATTACTTCTCAAAACATACTACTTAAAACTGAAATTCTATCTTCTTTTCTTACTTTACTTCTTCACTTTCCTAAAAACTTATTACTTCTAAAACATACTACTTAAAACTGAAATTCTATCTTCTTTTCTTACTTTACTTCTTCACTTTCCTAAATAATTATTACTTCTAAAAATATACTACTTAAAACTGAAATCCATCTTCTTTTCTTACTTTACTTCTTCACTTTCCTAAATACTTATTACTTCTAAAAACATACTACTTAAAACTGAAATTATATCTTCTTTTCTTACTTTACTTCTTCACTTTCCTAAATAATTATTACTTCTAAAAATATACTACTTAAAACTGAAATCCATCTTCTTTTCTTACTTTACTTCTTCACTTTCCTAAATACTTATTACTTCTCAAAACATACTACTTAAAACTGAATCCATCTTCTTTTCTTACTTTACTTCTTCACTTTCCTAAATACTTATTACTTCTCAAAGCATAATACTTAAAACTGAAATTCTATCTTTTTTTCTTACTTTACTTCTTCACTTTCCTAAATACTTATTACTTCTCAAAACATACTACTTAAAACTGAAATTATATCTTCTTTTCTTACTTTACTTCTTCACTTTCCTAAATACTTATTACTCCTCAAAGCATACTACTTAAAACTGAAATTCTATCTTCTTTTCTTACTTTACTTCTTCACTTTCCTAAATACTTATTACTTCTCAAAACATACTACTTAAAACTGAAATTCTATCTTCTTTTCTTACTTTACTTCTTCGTTTTCCTAAATACTTATTACTTCTCAAAACATACTACTTAAAACTGAAATTCTATCTTCTTTTCTTACTTTACTTCTTCACTTTCCTAAATAATTATTACTTCTAAAATATACTACTTAAAACTGAAATCCATCTTCTTTTCTTACTTTACTTCTTCACTTTCCTAAATACTTATTACTTCTCAAAACATACTACTTAAAACTGAATCCATCTTCTTTTCTTACTTTACTTCTTCACTTTCCTAAATACTTATTACTTCTCAAAACATACTACTTAAAACTGAAATTCTATCTTCTTTTCTTACTTTACTTCTTCACTTTCCTAAATAATTATTACTTCTCAAAACATACTCCTTAAAACTGAAATTATATCTTCTTTTCTTACTTTACTTCTTCACTTTCCTAAATACTTATTACTTCTCAAAACATACTACTTAAAACTGAAATTCTATCTTCTTTTCTTACTTTACTTCCTCACTTTCCTAAATAATTATTACTTCTCAAAACATACTCCTTAAAACTGAAATTCTATCTTCTTTTCTTACTTTACTTCTTCACTTTCCTAAATACTTATTACTTCTCAAAACATACTACTTAAAACTGAAATTCTATCTTCTTTTCTTACTTTACTTCTTCACTTTCCTAAATAATTATTACTTCTCAAAACATACTCCTTAAAACTGAAATTCTATCTTCTTTTCTTACTTTACTTCTTCACTTTCCTAAATACTTATTACTTCTCAAAACATACTACTTAAAACTGAAATCCATCTTCTTTTCTTACTTTACTTCTTCACTTTCCTAAATACTTATTACTTCTCAAAACATACTACTTAAAACTGAAATTATATCTTCTTTCTTACTTTACTTCTTCACTTTCCTAAATACTTATTACTTCTCAAAACATACTACTTAAAACTGAAATTATATCTTCTTTTCTTACTTTACTTCTTCACTTTCCTAAATACTTATTACTTCTCAAAACATACTACTTAAAACTGAAATTCTATCTTCTTTTCTTACTTTACTTCTTCACTTTCCTAAATACTTATTACTTCTAAAAATATACTACTTAAAACTGAAATTATATCTTCTTTTCTTACTTTACTTCTTCACTTTCCTAAATACTTATTACTTCTCAAAACATACTACTTAAAACTGAAATTATATCTTCTTTTCTTACTTTACTTCTTCACTTTCCTAAATACTTATTACTTCTCAAAACATACTACTTAAAACTGAAATTCTATCTTCTTTTCTTACTTTACTTCTTCACTTTCCTAAATACTTATTACTTCTCAAAACATACTACTTAAAACTGAAATTCTATCTTCTTTTCTTACTTTACTTCTTCACTTTCCTAAATACTTATTACTTCTAAAAATATACTACTTAAAACCGAAATTCTATCTTCTTTTCTTACTTTACTTCTTCACTTTCCTAAATACTTATTACTTCTCAAAACATACTACTTAAAACTGAAATTCTATCTTCTTTTCTTACTTTACTTCTTCACTTTCCTAAATACTTATTACTTCTCAAAGCATAATACTTAAAACTGAAATTCTATCTTTTTTTCTTACTTTACTTCTTCACTTTCCTAAATACTTATTACTTCTCAAAACATACTACTTAAAACTGAATCCATCTTCTTTTCTTACTTTACTTCTTCACTTTCCTAAATACTTATTACTTCTAAAAACATACTACTTAAAACTGAATCCATCTTCTTTTCTTACTTTACTTCTTCACTTTCCTAAATACTTATTACTTCTCAAAACATACTCCTTAAAAATGAAATTCTATCTTCTTTTCTAACTTTACTTCTTCTTTTTCCTAAATACTTATTACTCCTCAAAGCATACTACTTAAAACTGAAATTATATCTTCTTTTCTTACTTTACTTCTTCACTTTCCTAAATACTTATTACTTCTCAAAACATACTACTTAAAACTGAAATTCTATCTTCTTTTCTTACTTTACTTCTTCACTTTCCTAAATACTTATTACTTCTCAAAACATACTACTTAAAACTGAAATTATATCTTCTTTTCTTACTTTACTTCTTCACTTTCCTAAATACTTATTACTTCTCAAAACATACTACTTAAAACTGAAATTCTATCTTCTTTTCTTACTTTACTTCTTCACTTTCCTAAATAATTATTACTTCTCAAAACATACTCCTTAAAACTGAAATTCTATCTTCTTTTCTTACTTTACTTCTTCACTTTCCTAAATACTTATTACTTCTCAAAACATACTACTTAAAACTGAAATTCTATCTTCTTTTCTTACTTTACTTCTTCACTTTCCTAAATACTTATTACTTCTCAAAACATACTCCTTAAAACTGAAATTATATCTTCTTTTCTTACTTTACTTCTTCACTTTCCTAAATACTTATTACTTCTCAAAACATACTACTTAAAACTGAATCCATCTTCTTTTCTTACTTTACTTCTTCACTTTCCTAAATACTTATTACTTCTAAAAACATACTACTTAAAACTGAATCCATCTTCTTTTCTTACTTTACTTCTTCACTTTCCTAAATACTTATTACTTCTCAAAACATACTCCTTAAAAATGAAATTCTATCTTCTTTTCTTACTTTACTTCTTCACTTTCCTAAATACTTATTACTTCTCAAAACATACTACTTAAAACTGAATCCATCTTCTTTTCTTACTTTACTTCTTCACTTTCCTAAATACTTATTACTTTCTAAAAACATACTACTTAAAACTGAAATTCTATCTTCTTTTCTTACTTTACTTCTTCACTTTCCTAAATACTTATTACTTCTCAAAACATACTACTTAAAACTGAAATTCTATCTTCTTTTCTTACTTTACTTCTTCACTTTCCTAAATACTTATTACTTCTCAAAACATACTACTTAAAACTGAAATTCTATCTTCTTTTCTTACTTTACTTCTTCTTTTTCCTAAATACTTATTACTCCTCAAAGCATACTACTTAAAACTGAAATTATATCTTCTTTTCTTACTTTACTTCTTCACTTTCCTAAATACTTATTACTTCTCAAAACATACTACTTAAAACTGAAATTATATCTTCTTTTCTTACTTTACTTCTTCACTTTCCTAAATACTTATTACTTCTCAAAACATACTACTTAAAACTGAAATTATATCTTCTTTTCTTACTTTACTTCTTCACTTTCCTAAATACTTATTACTTCTCAAAACATACTACTTAAAACTGAAATTCTATCTTCTTTTCTTACTTTACTTCTTCACTTTCCTAAATACTTATTACTTCTAAAAACATACTACTTAAAACTGAAATTCTATCTTCTTTTCTTACTTTACTTCTTCACTTTCCTAAATACTTATTACTTCTCAAAACATACTACTTAAAACTGAAATTATATCTTCTTTTCTTACTTTACTTCTTCACTTTCCTAAATACTTATTACTTCTCAAAACATACTACTTAAAACTGAATCCATCTTCTTTTCTTACTTTACTTCTTCACTTTCCTAAATACTTATTACTTCTAAAAACATACTACTTAAAACTGAATCCATCTTCTTTTCTTACTTTACTTCTTCACTTTCCTAAATACTTATTACTTCTCAAAACATACTCCTTAAAAATGAAATTCTATCTTCTTTTCTAACTTTACTTCTTCTTTTTCCTAAATACTTATTACTTCTAAAAACATACTACTTAAAACTGAATCCATCTTCTTTCTTACTTTACTTCTTCACTTTCCTAAATACTTATTACTTCTCAAAACATACTCCTTAAAAATGAAATTCTATCTTCTTTTCTTACTTTACTTCTTCACTTTCCTAAATACTTATTACTTCTCAAAACATACTACTTAAAACTGAAATTCTATCTTCTTTTCTTACTTACTTCTTCACTTTCCTAAATACTTATTACTTCTCAAAACATACTACTTAAAACTGAAATTCTATCTTCTTTTCTTACTTTACTTCTTCACTTTCCTAAATACTTATTACTTCTCAAAGCAATACTACTTAAAACTGAAATTCTATCTTCTTTTCTTACTTTACTTCTTCTTTTTCCTAAATACTTATTACTCCTCAAAGCATACTACTTAAAACTGAAATTATATCTTCTTTCTTACTTTACTTCTTCACTTTCCTAAATACTTATTACTTCTCAAAACATACTACTTAAAACTGAAATTATATCTTCTTTTCTTACTTTACTTCTTCACTTTCCTAAATACTTATTACTTCTCAAAACATACTACTTAAAACTGAAGTTCTATCTTCTTTTCTTACTTTACTTCTTCACTTTCCTAAATACTTATTACTTCTAAAAACATACTACTTAAAACTGAAATTCTATCTTCTTTTCTTACGTTACTTCTTCACTTTCCTAAATACTTATTACTTCTCAAAACATACTACTTAAAACTGAAATTCTATCTTCTTTTCTTACTTTACTTCTTCACTTTCCTAAATACTTATTACTTCTCAAAACATACTACTTAAAACTGAAATTCTATCTTCTTTTCTTACTTTACTTCTTCACTTTCCTAAATACTTATTACTTCTCAAAACATACTACTTAAAACTGAAATTCTATCTTCTTTTCTTACTTTACTTCTTCACTTTCCTAAAAACTTATTACTTCTAAAAACATACTACTTAAAACTGAATCCATCTTCTTTTCTTACTTTACTTCTTCACTTTCCTAAATACTTATTACTTCTAAAAACATACTACTTAAAACTGAAATTCTATCTTCTTTTCTTACTTTACTTCTTCACTTTCCTAAATACTTATTACTTCTCAAAACATACTACTTAAAACTGAAATTCTATCTTCTTTTCTTACTTTACTTCTTCACTTTCCTAAATACTTATTACTTCTCAAAACATACTACTTAAAACTGAAATTATATCTTCTTTTCTTACTTTACTTCTTCACTTTCCTAAATAATTATTACTTCTCAAAACATACTCCTTAAAAATGAAATTCTATCTTCTTTTCTTACTTTACTTCTTCACTTTCCTAAATACTTATTACTTCTCAAAACATACTACTTAAAACTGAAATTCTATCTTCTTTCTTACTTTACTTCTTCACTTTCCTAAATACTTATTACTTCTCAAAACATACTACTTAAAACTGAAATTCTATCTTCTTTTCTTACTTTACTTCTTCACTTTCCTAAATACTTATTACTTCTCAAAACATACTACTTAAAACTGAAATTCTATCTTCTTTTCTTACTTTACTTCTTCACTTTCCTAAATACTTATTACTTCTAAAAACATACTACTTAAAACTGAAATTCTATCTTCTTTTCTAACTTTACTTCTTCACTTTCCTAAATACTTATTACTTCTCAAAACATACTACTTAAAACTGAAATTCCATCTTCTTTTCTTACTTTACTTCTTCACTTTCCTAAATACTTATTACTTCTCAAAACATACTACTTAAAACTGAATCCATCTTCTTTTCTTACTTTACTTCTTCACTTTCCTAAATACTTATTACTTCTAAAAACATACTACTTAAAACTGAATCCATCTTCTTTTCTTACTTTACTTCTTCACTTTCCTAAATACTTATTACTTCTCAAAACATACTACTTAAAACTGAAATTCTATCTTCTTTTCTTACTTTACTTCTTCACTTTCCTAAATACTTATTACTTCTAAAAATATACTACTTAAAACCGAAATTCTATCTTCTTTTCTTACTTTACTTCTTCACTTTCCTAAATACTTATTACTTCTCAAAACATACTACTTAAAACTGAAATTATATCTTCTTTTCTTACTTTACTTCTTCACTTTCCTAAATACTTATTACTTCTCAAAGCATAATACTTAAAACTGAAATTCTATCTTTTTTTCTTACTTTACTTCTTCACTTTCCTAAATACTTATTACTTCTCAAAACATACTACTTAAAACTGAATCCATCTTCTTTTCTTACTTTACTTCTTCACTTTCCTAAATACTTATTACTTCTAAAAACATACTACTTAAAACTGAATCCATCTTCTTTTCTTACTTTACTTCTTCACTTTCCTAAATACTTATTACTTCTCAAAACATACTCCTTAAAAATGAAATTCTATCTTCTTTTCTAACTTTACTT